>JAJGOT010000388.1:0-65000 GCA_022457155.1 Cladopsammia gracilis
GGGTAGAATACTCCATTGCCGTATTCCAATCTGCATGTTGTAAGACTGCAAGCATTATCACCTGAATTTACTTTAAAAGTGTCAAACAGGTACGGATTCGCCTCTGCATTGTTTGTTTTAGCTCTTTGTAGATATACAAATATAGCCTTAACATTATCAATACTGGATGAGATTTGGAAGAATCCACTACTATGTGTTGGTGCGGACACCTCATACATTTCTCTCAGATATGTCCATTTATCATCTTTCAAAAAAGAACTAACAAACTTATCATATAGACTGTCCTTAGGTGTCAATTTTGGACCCAAAGTAGTAATCTATCAATAACAACTCGTCCGTCATCTGCTGCACCGGCCTTATAGATTAATTCATTGTCATTCTGCAACTGTATATTAAACTGAAGTTGCATTGGGACTAACATTCGACCCTCTAGCTCTTCGAAGAAACTGTAACGATTAAGAGGTATGACTACATTGACATCATGGTTACCTGTCGTTAAAAGACGTCTTGACTCAAACCCTGCATTAGTATTGGCTGTAGTGTCATCTGTGTCCAAATACCATAAAGAGTTTTTAGCAACACTACGAGCAAAATCGTCACTATATTCAAGCAGGTTCTTGACATAAGTCACTTTATGGAGATTATCAGTATCATACACGATCTTTCCTGCTGATTTTATCATCATGTGACTAATCAAACTATGGGCTCCATTAATAACTGTTATACGATCTCCACCATAGGCTGTACCATCAGCCAATTTTTGTACCTGGAGCTGGACCTCAAAATAAGCATTGTACCAATCGAAAAAGCTCGATCGATCATTAATTGTAAATTTATACCCATTTTTGTCTTGGTGTTGATTGTTAGCTGGGGCTCTGATTACATCATCAAGTTGGAATCGTACCAACTCATATCTTTGTAGAAATTCACTTGTTCTAAAAGCCATATATTATTATGTTACATAATTTTACAATTATATACCATAATTTTGTAATATATAGATGTTTTCAATCATTTTATTGATTCTATACTACTCTTACTATACGCCTTCTTTTCACACCAGATCCTGATATCAATCTATTGAGTATCATATCAGTACTTTCATCTTGCTGTTGCTGTTTAATGGGTGAGGATGGAACATTTGCCGTTTGTCTTGTAGCTCCTTTTCTCAAATTTGCCAATCTTTTCATGATCAAATCACCAGATGTTTCAACTGCTTTTTTGCCCAGTTTTTCTCCAGCGTGAGAAATTCCCGATTCTAACGCCTTCTTTGCTATTGGCTTAGCAAATTTCTTAAAAACAGCTGATGCCACACTCTTTAATGGTTTGAAAATATTATCAACGATAAGCCCAGACCCTTTGTGTTGATATACAAATTGACCAAGTTTTGGATGGTAAAATCTTTTGAATTCATACGGTTTCATTATAGCGGAGCAGTCGCCGAGCCGAAGGCTCGGCTGCGCAGCCCCATACTCATAGAACCGTCCCGTCATTTTTCATGGTCATGGCTAGCGGAATGTTTCGCGGGCGCGTCGGTCCGTGTGCACGTCTGTCCACCCGTTACGTCATCATCGATGATGACGTATATGAAGAGAGAGGGAACTGGGAACGAGGCTTTGTTTTTCGCGCGCTTCCCCGCGGCTACAAACAGGGCAGTTCGCAAAAGCTCGCCTCCGCGCCAAAACCAACACAACCTGTACTCGTCAATGGAAAAATCACGGAGAAAGACAAACAAGATACGCCAATTCCTGAAGCAAAGAAAACGGACCCTAAAACTCGCGAACGTTCTGAATATGACGGCGAACAACCTTTGCCGAAGAGGAAAAACACTGGATATCGGACAAACAAGCATAAACAGAAAAGCAAGTAACTGTCTAAATGTGATTTGCAAAAATTGCTTAGTTAAGGCTTAAGCCTAAGCTTAAGTTTTTCTTATGTAATTTTACCAGAAGAATTTTCTCCAAGTTTTTACATTCATAGCTAAATTTACATCTTTGAATATCCATGGTTTTGGCAATGAAGCCAAACAACGCTCTGTTTTTGATTTTGCGAAAAATTCCCGTTCTGATTTTATTTGTTTACAAGAAACTTTAGCGACAAGTCAAAATGCGATAAGCTTAAATTCTCTGACAGCTAAATGGCGCGGTAAAAATTTCTGGTCGCCCGCTCTTGGTAAACAAGGCGGCGTTGCCATTCTTGTAATTGAAAATACTGATTTCAAATGTTTACAATGGAAAAAAAGATTCTTCTGGTAGAATTGTTAGTGTTATAACTGAACTCGACGACACCAAAATTAATTTGGTTAATACTTATGCACCCACGAATCCAAGTGAACGTAAATGCTTTTATGATACAATTCATGAATATTTTTTCAGAACTCTTTTAAAATTACTGGCGATTTTAACTGCATTGAAAATGTTTCTGATAAGTTTGGAGGAAATCTTACAATTTCCACGGATTTGAAAGATCTGCACAAGTGTTCATCGTTTATTGATATCTGGCGCAAAAAAAACACGGCCGACTGAAAAATACAATGCACATGGTTTAACGCGGATAAAACTATCGGTACACGTTTGGATAATGTTTTTATTGCTCAGGACTTGTATGATTCCTTTCTAAAATGTGAAATTTTGCCCTGTGTTTTTTCCGATCATGATTCTGTTGATTTATCCGCAATTTGCATAATGCATTTTCCCGTGGACCAGGACTTTGGAGGCTAAATTTAGAATTTAATATTTACGATATGATCTCAGAAATTATTAAGAAACATGTATTGTACCGGAAAGCATTTAATTCCATTCAAGCTTGGTGGGATTTTCTTAAAGAATCTATAACATTAGTTGCTATAGATTTTGGTCGAATTTAATCGCGATAAGGCCACGCAACTATAATTTCTTTGATCGAAGCAAAAGGGGCTCTTATTTAAGGAGATAACTTAGCGAAAACCACCATAGAAACGCTCGAAAGAGAAATTAGAGCCGTTAATTTATCCCAAATGAGAGGAAACCAAATTCGTAGCAGAGTCAAATGGCTTGAAGAAGGTGAAAAACCTATAGCAAATTCTTTTTTACGCTCGAAGCAAACGGCTCAGAAAAATACTGTTCATTCTATTTATATTAACTCCGCCGGTGTTAAAGTCTTTTAATAAGACTCCGGCTCATTTCGATTTTTACCGTAATTTGTACTCGCAAGAACCTGTTAATTTAACAGTCCAAACCGAATTTTTGAACAAACTTGAAAACAGATTAGAGCGAAATTTTATCCTGCGAAGAACCAGTTTTATCTTTGGCTAAAATTACCCACGCAATGCGTGAACTTTCTTCGGGGAAACCCTCCGGTTCAGACGGATTACCTCAAGAATTTTACGCTAAATTCTGGGATCTTTTTGGCCTTATTTAGTTTGGAAAATAATTCTTTCAGTGATTCAATGCAAGGAGGCGTGACTAGGTTACTTTACAAGAAAGATGATAGGAAAAACTTATAAAATTGGTGACCCCGCCATTTCGCTACTCGATGTTGATTACAAAATTTGTTCAAAAGCTCTTACAAACAGACTTTCAAAAGTGTTACCCTCGATTATTCAAGAAGATCAAACTTGTTCCGTCCCAGGTAGGACGATTTTTGAGAATTTATTTATTTCTCTTGCATGACACTCACTGTCAAGCAAATATGAAAATTATAGCTAATCGTAATTCCACTCAAGTCGGGAGTGAGGCAGGGAGATCCCCAGTCTCCACTTTTGTATATTTTATGCGCAGATGTTTTAGCTACCAGTGTAAGAAAGGATGATACTATTGAAGGTTTTCTCCTTCCAGAAGCCCGAGGAAAGCGTTTTTACATCAGGAAGAACGAGGAGTGGACGGTCGGTGAAGACAACAAACAAAGCTGTACTTTCGATGTAATTTAATTATTATTATTATTTATTTTTTTTGTAATTTAATTAGCAAAAAGTAATGTTTTTTTTTTCGTGAAATGGCCATTTTATTTTCCGTGAAACGTGAAATGACAATTTTATTTTTCGTGAAACGTGATCCAGACCCCCCCTTTACCACCCTCACAGATGTATTTTATTCGGCAATTAGTCATACTAGTTATTCTAGACCGAGAAAATGTTGTTTTGTCAGCTATTGTGTAATTTGTGCAGTCTAAATGTACTGTGCAGACGGTCGCGTTATACGCTTACTGTTTTTGAGAATTGCTAAAATTGAAAAATAGTCTGGTCGTCAATCTTAATTCTAATTTTTCTTGTGCTTCCGACCTTTCACCTAAGTTAAGCTTATCATATCGTTTCTGTTCAGAGAGCTCCGCTGTTAGGCTAAGCCTATCTATATATATTACTATTATGTTATATTATTCTATACTTTTCAGAATTAGTGAGAAAGATGTATCTGCTCCATTTAAGTTAACTAATCTTCTTTTTCCATCAGTAATGTATACCCTGATACTACTTATACTATTCTTATTGACTGGATTAAATGTGACTCTTCGCGGTTCGAGGGTAAAGGAGTAACTAGGTTGGAGTACACTGGTTGAGAAGGAATAAATGATGTCGGTATCTTGACCGTCGACGAGTGAATCATTAATTAGGTCGCAATGAACATTGAGGACATCTGTATCTTGAGATAGATTTGGAACCCTTGGTCCAATGTTTGTCCCACTTGTTAATACTATTTTATCGAAACCGATTAGATCATTAAAATTGGAATGTGTCAAATCAAGCCGATAATTCTGAGCTAATGTAACCGTGGTCCTAAATGTTGTATTATCGAATTCAAGAGTGATAGGATACGTATCACCAGTTTTTGTTATGTTCTTGATATATGTATTGAAGTCTGTATAATTCCATACTCCGGCTGGAAAGGTGATGTTGTTAAATGTTGAACCACTATCGGAGCTATATTTGATTAATTGATTGTTGTATCCAGCATTAACATTAAACCATGTAAAACTCATATTGATAATTCTGTTAAGACTAATAACATATTGCATATTACGATCTAAAATTATAGGTCTAGTAAATTTTGTTGCAAAATCCTCAGGTTTATTATTCCCTTGATTTTTTACACTATAAGATGATAATACTATCTCTCGTTCCATTTATATAATAAAGTTATATTAATTATATTTTGAAATATTGACTAAACAATTTATTATATTGTGGTCTATTGATTTTTGCAGTCTTTAGTAAAATATCCAGGATAGCTACTCCTGTATTTCGCATCTCAATGCTGGTATTCCCTGCCAATCTTTCACCAATAATCAATTCCAATTTTTTAACAAGCTGCTTTACATCATTATAAAATACAATATTTCCACCCATCTGTTTTCTTCCTCTGCCGTTGATCCCGGAACCTTTTTTTGTTTGCAATTTTTTCTCATAGTGCTTTATGTATTCATTTAAAATATGTCTCCCGTCATCTATTCTTTTATTGTATTCATCTCTTTGCTTTTCTGAATATTCCCCCGTCTTAAATCGTTTTGTAACAGTTGCTTTATGGCCACTTAATTGCGCCCTTTTTGCTTTAGCATCTTTCACAATCTTTGTAAGAAAACTTTTAGTTTTTTTGTCTGTTATTTGTTCGTGATTCAATATTTTTGACACATTTTCATAAGTCATAACTCCCATATCATCTAATATCGTATCATCAATATCATGATTTTCTAACATTTCATCAATTTCCTCAAGAGTATGTTCTTGTTTTTTATTTTGATTGTATTGCATCATTAATTCATCATATTTCTTATCAATATTTTCTTTTTCGTCATCTTGTTGTTTCATTATATCAGTATCATATTCGAATTCGGGCAATGTTTCATATTTTGGCTTCAAGTACATAGGATCCACATAAATCTCCTTATTTCCTTCTAAAATATCTTTTAAAGATTCTTCATATGTTGGAGGTTTTGGAACAATCTGTTTATTGTGTTGTGGCGGCATATAATCACCAAAATCAATAAGACCTTCTACATCCATTTCTTCATATGGATCAACATCAGGCATATAGTCAATACCTGGCTCACCTTTCTTACGTAGTCGCATTTTTCTCAGAGGCACCCTGAAATCTATATTCCTATCAATAACATCATCTAATCTTGTAGTCACTGGTTTGAATACCCTTGCCAATGTATCTTGGCTTGTTTTTTTACCAACATCCTGTCTTGTAATTGTATCATGAACATAATTTATCTTATTACCTAATTCAGATTTTCTCTTTGCGAGTTCTTTCCACTTAAGTAAACTCATTTATTGTTATATTATTACATTACATAAAAATGAAAATCATATATAAAAAATAACGTTTTACACTGTGTTATACACCGTGTTGTACACCGTGTTGTACACCGTGTTATACACCGTGTTATATTGAAATAATATATCCATATAATATAAATGAAAATACCAAATTATGACGTTGAAGACGATGTTGTCTCAACCTTTAAACAGTTATGAATTCATGCCAAATAAATGTTTTCGAAATCTGATTTGTGGACCTAGTGGTTCTGGTAAAACAAATACACTATTACATATGATTTATAATTTATTGTACTTTGATAAAATATACCTGTATGCGAAAAACTTAGAGCAGTCAAAGTACCAGAATCTTATGGATATGTTCCAACCGATAAGTAATGAAGTTGGTTATGATGTTATTGAAGCAAGTAATAACGAGATTATTCCTGTAAGGGACGGACCATTAGAAATCTTGGGAGGGGGGGTGACAATTCCCAAAAAAAAAATCCTGCAAAGGAAAATTGTCTAAAAAAAAATTCGTGCAAGCAGTTGACCATAAAAAAATAAAATCCTGCAAGCCAACTGGTTATATATACATTTATTTATTTATTTATTTATTTATTTTAAACTGGAACATATGAGAGTATGACATGCTCTCTGGTAGTAAAATTCATCAAAAAGCAACTTCAGGTTGAGTCAAATGCTGTCAAAAATAACCTGCCTCAAAGGTCTATCTGGTACATGTACCAACATCAGGGGCGGATTTAGGGGTGGGCCGAGGGGGCCGCGGCCCCCCCTTTTGCCTGGGATTATTATTATTTTTTTAATATTTTAGTTAGCAACGTCTGTCAGATGGTATTTTGCAGCTTTTGCTTTGTTTCCTGAGATATATTTCCTTTATTATCAATATGAACATTATCAAGCGTTGTTCGAATCAACCCGCCTTTATAAACAAGTTTCAAGAATGTTTACAGAAGCACCATGGGAGAAGACCGCCTCAACGCACTGTTGCTGCTCTTTGTTCACAATGACGTAGCTTTAGATTATGGTGCAATTGTTGACGACTATGCCAAGGGTAACCAGAGAAGGATGACATTAATCAACCCCTGCAGTGACTCTTCTTAAAGTCATTTCCACGGGATATTTCGTTTGTTTAATTTGTTTTTGAAAAATTATCTTAAAATCTGTCATCCGAAGCCTTCATTTTTGGTCACAAATGTTCCCAGAATGCATGCAGTATAGCATCAATTTTCCGGGGGGAAATGTTGCTGCTTTCGCGCGAGGTTGCGTTCTCGCCGCAATTGCTAGCTATTGCTGTGGCTCATTTTTGATTTAGTATTATTGTTAAGTTGGAAAAGGTCATGTCATTCATCAAAACACGCATCATTTTAAAAGTGTTTATTGTACTTCTTTGACAACCACACCTTTATTTTATTAAATATTTCAGCATTTCTTGTTCAATATGGAATCCAAGCAATTGATAAATTTAGGCGTCCAGAATGCACCAGATTGCATTTCCGAGTACTCCAATTATCAAAATTTTTCGGGGGGGCATGCCCCCGAACCCCCCTAGATTGTCACGCCTTTGGCGCTCCTGATGGGCGCTAACGCGCCCATATTGTCACTATAAAAATTGCTCCGGCCCCCTCTTTATAGATTTCCTGGATCCGCCCCTGAACATCTTAAATTAAAACCTTGTTTATGTACATATTTGAAAACACTGTAAACATCATGAAATATGTAACCTGCTCTACTACACGCAAGTATTTTTTTTAAATACATTACAGATTGTCCAACCGTCCCGATTTCGTCGAGATTACCCCGATTTTGCTTGAAAATCCCGAATCCCGACCAATGTGATCGGGATAGGAAAAATCCCGATTTTGACATCCGGTTCTGTCATTTTCGTCAAATTCTCATAATACTCACTATACAAAAAGACGAAATTGCGTATACTTAACTCTGATATCCAGATAAACTAAAGAAACAGCAAGAAATATAAAATGAAATCGAGTACTTGTATGTGGAGCCACACAAAGAGACGCAAAGCGACGAGAAGCCACATCAATTTGCCAAACATTTTTGACAGAAATTGTTGTCTCAGAACACTAGAAATGGAGTTTCAGAGCATCCAGATTTCAAAGTTTTCTGGTGGGGCATGCCCCCAGACCCCCCAAGCGGCTCGCGCCTTCGGCGCTCGACCACTCAATCTCAATTCTTATTTCTCGCCATTTTTTAGGCAAAGGTTCCACAGTCTGACTTAAATATACTCTCCAGCGTTTAATACCAAAAATGGATTGGGCCAGGTATAAAACAAAAAATTGGAGCTTGCATGCATTTATAAAGAAGATCTCAGAAAAAAAAAACCTGCAGGCTTGCACCTCCCAAAAAAAAAAATCCTGCAGGAAACTCGGGCCGAAAAAAAAATTCATACACTGAAAAATTTTTGACCCCCCTCCCAGGATTTCTAATGGTCCACCCCTAAATGATCTTGATAGTGAAAGTCAGAAATTGGTTATTTTTGATGATTTTGTATGTGAAAAAAATCAAAAACCATTGGTCAACTATTTTATACGAGGGAGACACAAAAATTGCAGTGTGATTTATCTGAGTCAAAGCTACTATAAGACACCAAAAGACATAAGATTGAACTGTTCACATTTCTCTATTTACGAATTCCCAAGTGCTAATGAGAAGAGTCTAATTTGCCGCGAAAACAATATTCCAATAGAATTATATAATAAAGCAACTGATGAACCATATAGCTTTATATATATTGATAAGCCACGGAAAATCACAACCAAAAATTTCGATGAACAAATATAATATAAATAACATATATATGAGTTACTCAAATGGAATTTTACCATCGTCAACATCAACGGTAACACCTCAACGTGGATTACCTGGCGTAGGGTTCAAATTAACAGAGGATGGTGATTACGATATGCAAGGTAAAAAATTAGTAAATATAGGACAAGTTACTGGCTTGAACAATGTTGTTGATTTCAATTTTGTTAGAATTACATTTGTTAGTAAGCATTTACCATTAGTTACAGCAAATCTTGATATGAAAAACAATAATATAAGAAATTTAAAAACACCAATTTCAGAAAAAGATGCTGTTAATAAAGAGTATGGAGACACGCATTATTTAAGGTTGGATGGAACAACTCATATGACTGCAGATTTGGATCTGCGAGGAAATAAATTAATTCTACCTGGAGAAATTGATATGGATCGAAAACTGATCACAAATATGGATACGGATGAAAACAATGATCTTTCTGCGGTGAATATGGTAACTTTGAAAAATGCGATTCAAAAAATACAACCTAGTTCAAGTTTGAATATATCTAAAAATATTGACCTCCAAGAGAAATACAATGTCATCCAATCAAAACAACAAACATGGCATGATTTGGGAGCACATTATAACAATCTAGTTTCTTACAATGATGTCAAAAATATATTCTTATCCCGTAAAGAGATGCTTCCTATGGAGAATTCAATTGATATGAACAACCACGTAATATATAATGTTCAAACCCCAACTGTAAGCGATATGGCTACGAATAAAGGTTATGTTGATACACATTTAAACCAAAAATTAGACAAAACGATTTCCAGCGATCTTGATATGCAAAGTTATAAAATTACTAATTTAGCGACACCTAAACCAAATGAGAATAGCGCTGCCGTAAATGTTTCATTCTTCAACGCCGAACTCAATGATTCTAATACAAACTTGTATACACGAATAACAGACGATTATAAGAGTTATGTTAACAAGTCACACATAACTTCCTCTACTGCAGAAAAAGACGTTTTCAGATATCTGATGGAAGATGTGGACGAGAGCTCGTCGGAGAGTAATATTGTTGTTAATGGAATTATCAATTTTGCATCAAGCCCACGCAAAATCAATAAAAAAGCCTATGATATGACTCTTACGACAGACAATAAAGATGACTTCAGGTCAAGGATAGGTTTTAATGCATACAAACTTCCTCCAGGTGAGTACACTATGGTGATTGAGTTTTTCGTTCCAGATAAAGTTCACATTGGTTCGACATCTGTCAATGTTGTCTCAACAGTTCTTAATATCGGACAGCAAACTACAAAGATATTCAACACTGAAGGATACACAAAAAGCATTGTTCATTTACATAAGTATCAAGTCTCTCCACCTGAATATATAATGATAGACCTTCATGGAAGTATATCGAATAGTAATACAAAGAAAGCACATCTAATCGTTTATGGTGTTCAAGGCTATGTCTCGAGTGTCGACCCAGATGTATTTGATACTGTTTTTGTAATTGAAGGTGGAAAAATGGTTATGGAGACCGATATTGATATGAATGGTAGAAACCTAATTGGTTTACCAAAACCCAAACAGTTACAAAAATTCATATTTTTAGGCAATTATATGAAAAATAAGAACAGTTATGATATCATATTCAACGGTTCATTATCTTTTATTGCATTAATCAATTTGAAACTTATAAAATTATGGCTGATGATATTGGACGATAAACCGCCTGAAGGATATGAAAAAATGTTTATATTAATTCATAACACTTCGTTCGCTCCGCAGAATTGGGAAAAAACATCAAATAAAATTTTATACACTTTCAATATATCAACATCAGTTATCA
Organism: Cladopsammia gracilis; assembly: GCA_022457155.1. Classification (NCBI taxonomy): domain Eukaryota; kingdom Metazoa; phylum Cnidaria; class Anthozoa; order Scleractinia; family Dendrophylliidae; genus Cladopsammia; species Cladopsammia gracilis. Next base: position 10,894 of record JAJGOT010000388.1, read on the forward strand.
ATTTCAGGGAAGATGCAGACATACAAATCAAATTGATATCATTTGATGATGACATTACATTTGCACCTTATGATTGCCATATCAGTGCACTTTTTGAAGAGTTTTAATATATAATTATCCAAATATATAATATAATGACTAAAACAGATAAAACAGAAATATTCGATTTCAATCATATTGATACAAACATAAGCCCAGAAAAATTATCTGAAATCAAAGCATTGTATAAATTTTATCATAAACGCTTTTGGTGTTATAAGAAGGCTTTCAAATATTTCAAGAGCTTGAATTTAATTATTAATTTAACATCAGTTTCTTTAGTAGCCACTGGTACAATAGCTGGTTCAATTACATTAAACCCTATTATTTTAGGAGTAATTAGTGGTAGTGGTTTATTGATTAAGACATACAGTGAAATAAAAAACTATAAAAGGAAAATAGAAATGTCTAAATTCGCATACACAACATATGAAAAACACTAGTTGATTTACGCTCATGTCTCAGAGGAAATCAATTTAACCATACCGCATTTATAAATGAAATGAGACAGTTAGATGAAATAATCATCCATCTTTGTCCTCTTGCCGATAAATTTGAGAAACAGTATCATAAAAAATTCACTTCCGAGTAAACTTTACTAACAAACTTTACTTTTACGATAAACTTTACTAACAAACTTTGTTCAATAACTCATTCATAGGGAAAACCCCCTTTGTATGACGTATGACTAATTTTAGCAGCATCATCCTTTATTAATTCATATATGTTGTCCCACCAAGTCTCATAAAATTTTAATGTCTTCATTGACTTCGTTACTTTAATACTCTTGTATGGAAGCTCAAGCATCCTAAATAATTACTTGATAACAAATTTAATACTAATCATCCGTTTACGGTTATTGTTAACCTGCGATAATACTTCATTAACCAAAGCGAATATTCTCAGGATTTTCTCTCTATTATCATTACTAATTTGTACATGATTCTGTTGTGCTATATCATTGACAACGTTTAAAATATGATATCTTCTTATATACACACTCTTTCTCGACATTTTATATTTGTTATCATGGAAATCAACGTACTCTTTAACATAATCATAACCATAAACGGTACCGCAATTTATACAAACGCTCATACCATCTATATTATTCACATCTTGTTCACTACAGCATGACTCGACCACTCTCGCACTATTATTAACATCTGCTAATCGTTGGTCACAAAAGGGGCATGCAGACTCTCCCATATTCTCCAATTCATTGTGAATTACTGAATTACAATTCATTCTATACTATTATATGAGATTACATTTTTAAAACACAACCGCAGTTGTGACCATATTATCAGAAAAAAATAACGAACATATAAAAATCGGCTAACGCGTTAGCGATATTTCAATAGAACAAAAATAGTCAGCAGGGAAAGTCCCATAACATCATCAACTTCCTTTTTACCAGTTGATAAAAAAACTGACTTACGCGTAAGCCGAAAAATATAAAGCATATCATCGGGGAACCCCTATGACATCATCAACTTCCTATTTCCCACGCGTGGGAAACGAATTTTAAGGTAAGAAAACAATAGCATTTGGATGACTTCATTTCATAGGGGGCTTCCCCTGTTTTTTTTCCGAGAATGTCACACACCGATAACTCCATCCTGTTTACATTTTATTTCCTCACAATAAATATTCCCACGCGTGGGAAACTATCTTTGTTCCATTGCATAGATGTTATTTTTAATCCAAATGCTAATCATGGAAGCTGTCATAAAAGGTGATGAGACAATAAATATTCCCACGCGTGGGAAACTGAACCAATACAAACAAGAGTGGAAGGCATAATATTTCACACACCTTTGATATCACTGATAGATAAACAGCGTTTTATTGAGTTTAGAACAGGCCTGGCAAAGTTGAGCGATCTTGTAAAGTTAAATCAAACCCCATAATATGTTGAAAATGTTTTCTCTCGTGATCTGAAACAATAGCTATAGTGATGACTCATTTCATAGGGGGCTTCCCCTGTGTTTCCGAGAATTGTGTCACGCAAAGGATTCTATTATGTGGAATCACGCAATGAAATAAACGCACTTTGTTTTTATTAACATATAGTTTCATTTGATTTCTCTATATTTTTTAATCCAACAGATGGGAAGTAGTTAAGACTTGGCTTGGCATCAGATCAGTTTTGCAAAACTGATCTGGTGCCGCCAAGTCCTTAACTACTTATATGGCGAAGTTGCTATTGCCTGTTCTTCAAATTCTTCCATGTAGATGTTTGCTATAACCGCGGAGACTGGACTCCCCATGGCTGCTCCGTCTTTTTGTTCGTAAATCGATCCATCGTACTAGAAATACGTAGATCTCAAAACGAAATTCAAGAGGTCGGCAATCTGTGTTGGTGTTAGCGTTGTGCCGTCAGCAAGGCCGGGATCATTCTCTAGTTTTCGCAAGGTTGCCTGTACGGCACCTTCTATCGGCACATTGGCAAAGAGTGATTCTACGTCAAAAGATACCATGACTCCGTTGTCCTGTATTTTTTCACGGCTAATGGTGGACACGAAATGAGTAGAGTTGGCAACTGCATATTGACACATGATACAATAGGTCTTAAATGTATGTTGGTCTTGTGTATCTTAGGTAAGCCGTATATTCTAGGTGGTTGTTTGTGTCTAGGTCTGATCTTGTTATAGACAGTTTCTGATATATGTCCACCTCGTTTCAAATTAAGGAGCTTGTCAGTTAATTTACGGCTCAGACGCTCGGTTGGGTCTTTATTAAGGAGCTGATATGGACCTGTCTCAATCAGTGTTTTCATTTTGTCATGGTAGGTGTCAGTGTTTAGGACTACGCTAGCACGACCTTTGTCTGCTGGTAGAATCATAATAGAGTCGTCTTGTTTTAAGTTCTTAAGGGCATCTTGCATTTCCTTCGTGATGATGTTTCCGTCGTGAGGATCGAAATGCACCAATAGCAACAAGCCAACGTGCTACATAAGCGACACGTAACCAATCGACCTCATCGCCTGATGAAGACGCAGTAATAGCAGTCGAAACGTCGCGATCAACATCTTAAAGTGACTCCATCGTGAGACAAACGAAAAAAAAGCGTTTACCTATCTTACACACCACGATGAACAACAACCACATTTTTAGTAACACAGATACGATCTAGTTCATTAGTTAGTGGGGCGAGGGAAAGTAGAAAGGGCGAAAAAAAAATCGGCGGGAGAAAAGGTAAAGAGGGAGAAGGAGCCCCTCCTTCTCCCTCTTTACCTTTTCTCCCGCCGATTTTTTTTCGCCATTTCTATTCTCCCTCGCCTAACTAACTGCCCCTGGGTCTCCGAGGATGGATCGATACTAGAACATAAAGCACGAATTTGCTGTTTCAATATGCAAGGAAAGAAAAGGAATGAAACTCGATATTATGCACCTGACATTGAAGATCCTGGCTTAGGGACCGGTCATTATTTATCGCCTGGGGGGGGGGGGGGGGGGGGGGTCGGAGGATTTTGGGCTAAACACGATGAAATGTAGCTGATCCCCCCTTTAAATGTTATTTTATTGAAGTGATCCCCCCCTCATAACTATATATAACTTTCGTGATCCCCCCCCCATGTCTTTGCACCCATATTCACCTTTCGATGTGTATATGTAGTGTTTTAAACTTTTATATAAAGGTAGTATTTCTAACTGTGATGTACTTACAACATAATAAAGCCGTTATCGCGCAGTCTTTTTTTAAAGTGTCTCTTGATCCGTGTCTTTTTCTAGTCTGGATCCAGACATCTGAATTCAGTTGACATACAAGCAATCTAACAATCCCCAGTGCTTGAAACTGCAAAGGCACTTTTTTTAGAGTGCCAAATAGTAGTCCGCCAAGTCCCTATCAGCAGGTCATATTTAGCGACAATTCGGCCATCTGTTTCGTTTTTTATTTTGATCTATAGTGTGATAGATCAGCCATTGTAGCTTTGCTCACATTTTTATAATTTTTTTTGTTCGTTTTTTTTGTTTTCTTTTTGTTTTTCTTTTTTTTTCATCCAGTGTTTGCTTGTACAGTAACTTCAGCTATTTGGTCATCTGGTACAAAAGTTAAAAGTGGCATACGAACAGTTGACTGTTCATCGAGATCAGCAAAGACAAGATCATCTTCGCTATCCTCGTCATCATCTAACTCCGTATCTGATTCTTCACTCTCTTCCTCACTGCTGGACAACTTAGCAGGAAATAGCAAGGGTGACAAGCCGCACAATCTCTATACCGGTGTGAAACATATGAGAACCTTTTATATTTTTGCTCTAACGAGTGTATCTTTTAAAGATTTTCCTTTTTAAAGGATATAATAGGTGGTTCTTTAAAAATTTGTCGTAAAAGTGGTTGGTTTTGTATTACTATATAGTGCCATTTTCTCATTAAAACTTGTTTGATGTTTGGCACTGATGGTTGGTATTGTGTTACAAAAGGCAAAATGTCTTTTCGAGTTTGTTTATCTTGTTTAAGCGCCGATTCCCTTTCTGTGAATTTTATTTCTGATAGGATTTTTTCTACCAGGTTATTTGGGTAGCCTCTAGTCAGCAATTATTTTCTAAATTTCGAAATATTTTCCTCAAAAGTGGTTTTTGAAGAATTAGTTCGTAGGAGTCTCAGGGCTTCGCCCTTCACGAATCCTATTTTAACACTTGGTGGGTGACAAGAGGTAAAATGTGTATATTGAAAGGTTTCCGTTGGCTTAAAATGTGTTTTTATATCAAGGATAGATTATTCCTTGAATCTTTCGCTTTTGTATATAACTGTATCCAGAAATGTAGTTTCAATGTCTGAGATTTCAGCCGTAAATTTGATTGTAGGGTGATGTGAGTTGGCTTGTTCGATGAATTGTACAATATCTGGTTTGCTGATGTCCCATAGTGAGAATATATCGTCAATGTAACGTTTCCAAACTGTGGGTTTAGAGACGTTTTGGTTAGAATTTGTGTTTCAATGTTCGCCATGAATATGTTCGCCATGAATATGTTTTCAAAGGCAACGGCCATTTTAGTTCTCATGACAGTACCGTGTATTTGCAGATAGTTCTTGCCATTAAACTGGAAGGAATTTTCTTTGAGAATTAGTCTAAGCATTTCTCTGAGATAATGTGTTGGTATGGGAGGGTCGTTTATGTGAAAGTTCTCGTATGCTGTGCATACTGTAGTAATACCCTCTTCCTGTGGTATGTTTGTGTATAGACTTGTGACATCCATCGATACAAGAAATGTTCGTTTTTTAACTTTGGTTTTCTCAATAACTTTATGAAATCGGTCGTATCTTTAAGATAAGACGCTTGTGATTTCGATATAGGCTGAAGTAGTGTATCAACAAAAGATGATATTTTTTCTGTAGGTCCATCACAACCGGAGATAATTGGTAAAAGTCCAGGGTCAACCTGCCGAAGGGGACTAAATGTTGCTGTTGAATCGGATGACGAGTCTCAAGAGGCAAATGAAGTTGTTGAATGGGATGATGAGGCTCAAGATGAGGCAGATGAAGCAGTTGAATCGAATTTAGTATAGAGCTGACACAGGACGCCCATTCCTGGAGAGGCGAAAAATGGTTTATGTTTAAACAAACACGCTTTTTACAATGTTTCAGTTATCAGAAGTTTATATATAGTTCACAATTTAGAATTCACCTGTCATGTTAAAAGATGAATATTCAGAGCTTAGTCATGAGCACGTTATAAAAGGAAAAATATAAAAGCGTTAAAACAAAGCTTTCTCGATATAAATTGAAATGCACACATTCACCAGTGTGACAGACTTCCGTTTTTTAAATAAAGTTGTGTTAGAACAAATTGAGATTGCATATGCTATCATCTCCCAGCAGAATGGGCACATTTATGTTGTATGCTTTCAAACTGGCATTGTTCAAGCAGATTTGAGTGGTCCCCCCTCTGAATCCTTCCAAAATTTTCAGTGGGCTCTCAGTTACGACTGATCCCTTCTGTTCTCCTAAAAATCAAGTCATCCCCCCCAAATCCTCCGACCCACCCAGCCCCCAGGCGATAAATAATGACCGGTCCTTTACAAGAGGCCCTGCCGGGGGGGGGGGGGGGGGGCAGGTCATAAGAACATTCCCACTGTCAGACACTGTGGGGTTAAACATTTAAAATTAACAGTCATTGAAAAAGTTAGAAATCCTAATCAAGACATTAGAAGAGCAAGAGAAAGTTATTGGATTTCTAAATTCAAGCCTTCTATAAATAGACCCTTACAACATACTTTTCATAGTAAAAATTCAAGCTGGGGCGAACAACAAAGAGGACCGAAGAATGTGCGAACTGAACGATTTATGTACCGCGCGTGAGATTTCATCCGACATCGGTCAAAGCAACTAAACATTTATTTTTGGTTTCGACGGTTGATCTTTGCAGTAAAGAATAGCAAGTAAGTTTGTTAATCAAGCGAATGCCAATGAGATGCGAATAGCTTCAGTCATGTCAGCGGTCACAGTATCTAAAATCGGTATGTACTTGGTGTATCCCTTATTATCTTGTATTTAAACACTTAGTTTTTATTTCAGTAGAAAAAGAAGATAAAAACAGCAGAATAGGGAATCGAACCCGGGCCGTATGATCTACTCCATGCACACTATCCACTGTACCACCGAGGACTAGCTGCCGGAAATTGTAATTTTTAAGGGATATATGATAATATGCTGCCAGCCCAGACCATATATAAGAACTAACCCTTACGATACACTGGAAATACTGGAATCAGTGTTTAACCCTAAATACTAAAATCAGTGCGTCAACCCTAGATACTGTAATCCGACCGTAAATTACACTGCAATATATAGAGGTTACTTCACGGTTGGTGAGCGCGTACGATTTTTATTCACGAGTTGGGAAGAATCACAAACGAACGAGCGAGGCTTTGCGAGCGAGTGAGTTTGTGATTCTTTCCAACGAGTGAATAAAAATCGTACAAGCGAACGAACCGTGAAGTAATTTGTTTATTATATGCATACTGAGATTTACACAACAGAAAAACAAGACGAAACGATTAAATTATCAACACTTCAATAGAAGGGTTCTTGGTTTATTGTGAGACTCAACTTTCAAGTGGAAAAATTCACCGAATTCACACCTAACAAAAATAACCACGACAATATTTTTTTCCAAAACTATAACAAGACTATACATAATAAGACATTTTACGACAAAAACAAAGCAGTTTGCGTACCTGTGTTTTGAAGTTTTTGCCGCTTTGATAACAACAACAAATGGCGAGAGTTCAAACTTGCTTCTTTTAGAGAGATACTAATGACCGAGTTACGAGTTGAGTTGAGTTTGAGTTGAGTTTGAGTTGAGTTTGAGTTAAGTTTGAGTTAAGTTTGAGTTAAGTTTGAGTTACCTTTGCTTTCATTTTTTTTTAACTTAAAAGTGGTTAATGGAGGATCCAGATCTTTTCTACAGAAAATAGACCGTCTTTTCTCTTTTCACGGGTGAAAAAGTGTTAATTTTACATTCCCAAACATGAAGCGTAGCATTGTTCTCTCTTCACAGCCATAACAATTGTTTACTCTTCACTCATGCTCTTGTTGAAAGCGCGAATAACGATCAATTTGAAGTTCCCAGCTGGCTAACTTATAATTTGTTTTCTGCAATAAAAGTAATCAAAGGCTCCTAAGAGCCAACCCGTGAATAAGAAATGCTAACGCGTAACGCAATATTGCGGTAAGCTTGTGTTATGTCTTCACACTGACACGGTTTAATATTTTTTTAAAATTAAACGTAAGGTTTTTTGACAAACGCAAAATGAGAAAAAGAAAAATACAGCAGATCACTTTCATAATGTTCAGTGTGAAGAAAAAAGGAAAAAAAAAAAAAAAGAAATGAACGGCACGAGCGAGCTTTGAACCTTGGGCCTTTCGGCTGTCATTTTCGGACACCGTGATCACTGGTTTAGAACGGGATAAATTTACGCAGGGCTATCGTACGGCACCTGTTGGCGGACTTCGATTTGCTATTCATACGGGAGTCCAAAACTTTCGCCAATTTTTTGATGTTATTCTTCGCTTTTGTTGGTCCACAATATTAAATGTTCTTTTAGTTTTACGAAGCGTTTCTGGTATTAAAGCGATGTTGATTTGGCTCAGACTCGTATATTACGCTAGCGACTCATTTCGTGACACTTAGAAAGTTTTTGCGTCAAAGAATACTCCCGTACGGCCAGCTTCACCGGATTTGCTATTCGTACGGGAGTCCAAAACTTTCGACAACTTGCGATGTTATTCTTCACTTTTGTTGGTCCACAATATTAAATGTTCGTTTAGTTTTACGAAGCGCTTCTGGTAAGCGATGTTGATTTGGCTTAGACTAATTTGCCGAGTCTGTATTCATTTCGTGACACTTAGCTGAACAAACATCGCCACAAGAAGCGCTTCGTGAATCTAAACAAACGTACAATATTATGGATTGGCAAAAGTGAAGAATAACATCGAAAATTTTCGAAAGTTTTAGACTCCCGTACGAATAGCAAATCTGGCGAAGTTGGCCGTAGGCCCGGGGGGGGAGGGGGAGTTTACTCCAATAAATGAGCTAATCAGGGATGCGTGAAGAATTCAGTCTAGACAAGATTTACTGGCAAATGGTTTTTGGTCTAGAATAGGGTATCATTTGCCTCGAAACTGATCAGTTGCGTGAAGAATTCAGTCTAGACAAGATTTACTGGCAAATGGCATTTAAAAATCCGTATGGCGGGCAGTACGGCATTTTTACTGACTGCTGTTAACCCGGGGGGGGTACTCAACAAAGTTTTGTACGGGGATGCTCCGCTTCGAGGTCCAAACCCTTACCCTTTCATATACCGTTTTTGACAGAAAAGGTACCCCTTTCATATACTTTTCATTGAAAATGGTACCCCTTTCACATACCTTTCATTGAAAATGGTACCCCTTTCATATACCTTTCATTGAAAATGGTACCCCTTTCATATAGCCTTTACGGACTTTACGTGCATCTGTTTGATACATTTTGAAAGGCCCTTTTTATAATATTTAAATGGCAGTTTTCCCTACACTTTTTATACTTCAACTCGTGTTTTCCCTACCGTTTCCTACACTTCGTGAAATCCCTACCCTTTCATATACTTCAACTCGTAAAATCCCTACCCTTTCATATACCTCCAGCCTCAAAAAGGTACCACTTTCGGGCGAGCATCCCCGTATAGTGCATTATATGGGGTACCTCCACGGGCCTGTTAACTATAACTGTTAGTGAACGAGTTTCGGAAAAATAGCGAGTCTGGAATAGGTCTAGGATATGGTAGGGTTTTTCGGTGTTTAGTCTAGTATAGGGTTTCAAAATGCAGAGTCCCAGCGGCACACCCCACCCAAAAATTTGTAAAGTACCCCCTCCCCCGGGATTTATCTTCCCCGGTTCATTGCTGTCGATCAAACAGGGAAAAACTAACAGCAGGTCTAGATATCCAGTCTGAGTTTTCCAGTCTGAGATCGATATCTGATCTGAGTTTTCCAGGTCTGAGTTTTCCGGGTCTGAGGACTGAAGTCTGAGTGAGTTTTCGGGACACCCCCTTTGAACCACCCAGTTTCGGAGTCACGAATAAGCGCTCATTCAGCCCTGATTTCCCTATCTGAGAAACCTTGTTTAACCCGACCACCCCGTTAATACGACCACATTTTTATGGGCCATCAGAAAAAGTTGTAAATGCAGATTGGCAGAACAAGCACTGCCCTGCTGTCACGTCTCTGTGTATTCCAGTGAATCTCATCAAATCGTCAATGAACAACAACAATAGAACTCGTTAGCTTGTACGTTTTGTTTTCTTCGATTGCCAAAGTAATTTTTTTGTAGAAATATGGCTTAAATTTGTTCCCGACACAAAAATTGTGCGAACCGGCCAACGGCCGTAAACTGGATTGTGCGCGAGCTGTGGCTGAGGTGCCTCTTTCGACTAATTTTAGTGAAAATCAGCAACTATTTACCTTCTTCTTCAGTCATAGTTGTAATTGTGAAAAGGGCAATCTAAACGGCAGTTTGGCTTCCTATAGAACGAAGATGATGTTACACAACCCCGGTATAACGACTGTTCCCTAATTGTCTGTACCTTGCTCATTTTGATGGCCCTCTGCAGTGCGTCTTCCTCGTTCAGTTCCTGCTAATACTTCCTCAGCCAGCTTTGCTGAGAAGAATTACTTGGGCCACCTGAGGAGGCCTCTTCCAGGCGACCCGACACAACATCTAAATATATTTTCTTTTTGACATTTCGCCGAAACGTAAAAGTACCCGCGCACTGCACACAAGAGTGGTCGATCATCAAGTGATGTAATGATCGTTTTAATTAATCACAACTGCAAGTGTGAAGTAATGTGATACAACTCAACAATTTCGGGAATGACAGCGAATTTTATTTTTTCTCATTTTTTGTTTTTCATTTTTTTCCGAACCACTGGTTGTTTGCTTGAACAAGCAAGTGAATTTAAAGAACTTTTTAGTTTATTTTCACAGTTTATAAACGTGAATGATGAAATTTCCCGCTACTCGTGCTGATTTATAAAGCCCGCGGGGATAAAGGCAAAATCTGTTCACTTCTCTACCCCAAGAGACCTTTTTTCGTGACCCCGATTAAGAGTGCGGCCCAAATATAACACCCTGTTAAAGATTAAGAACACCAGGATCTCCTTTATAAAGCGACGGCACTCTAAAGAGCTTTAAGAGAACTGAATTCACACGTTCGGAAGCAAAACTGCGTTTGTTTGTGGGTTATCTGCATTATTTTTCGTTTCCCATTCAGAATTTTTTTATATAAACATCATAGAATTAGATTAAAAAGTTATTGGTACCACATTGCAGACTTCGCACAGCCAACGTTCACACCCTGTTCATGGCTCCCGGTACGGTTCAGAAAGACACCCTGTTAAAGACGCTAAATAGTGAAATTACTGAAAACCATACCCTGTTGGGCGGCACATACCCGTCTAGGCCAAATAAGGGAGTACAAACGGGTGTAAAATGGTCTATCTAATCACAGTAGTGTCTGTTACTGACACAAAAAATTGCACGCGACAAAGACGCGACAAAGACGTATGTTTGCCTGAAATGCACTGAAATGCAACAAGCACGAGAGACCATCTTCTTATAAGCCTGAATCAACATATTTTATTATTCCTTGATCCATCGGCATTCGGTCACAGCTTTTTAAAGCAAACTTTGATTTTTGTTTTTCGATATTACCTGTTTTTATTTTACACAACAAATTCCATCCGATCCTTAAAGTTTTCGCCGGGTCTTTCATGGTCTATGTTTGAAGCCCAGAATCCTACGGCAAAACAATTTTCGAATTTTAGAGCTAAGGAATCGTAAATAAATAAATAAAAGCGTGAATAAATCAGTCCTATTTTAGAAAGCGCGATGGAAGGAAAGAAAATTAAGATTTTATTTATTCATTATCTTTAATTTTTGACTTTTTATTTTGTTTTTGACTGTTTTCTTGATCCTTATCATTGATCCGTGTTCCTCGATCCTCGGTCCCCAATCCTCCTCTTCCAGGCACGTCTTCCAGGCACGGGAGAAATTCGACTTTGTTTTTATCTTTTATAGCTAATTCGATACTATATTCCCACGTCGTGTGATAGGTTATACTAACCAAACTGAACGGTTGTGCTGGTGGTGGTTGCTAATTTACAGGGATTCTGACAGGATGCGGGAAAAAAATTAAAATTGTGCGGGAATTTAACGTCGACTATGCGGGAAATTGTGCGGGATTGCGCAATCCTGTGACCAACCAAGTATCCCGGGGGGGTACTCCCATATATGAGCTATATAGGTATGTGCCGCTGTGAAGGGTATGGTTTTTAGGCGGTTTAGTCTAGGATAGGGTATGGTAATCAGAGATTTTTGGTCTAGAATATAGGGTGGCAAAATGCAGCTAAAATGGTCTAGTATAGGTTAAGGATCTCAGAGTCCCAGCGGCACACCCCCACCCAAAAAATTGCAGACTACCCCCCGGGCCAAATATTCAATCACCAGTGTTCTAGCCAGGCCAGAAAAATATGACAGGGAGAAAATTCTGCATAAATGAAAAATACAAATAGATGTTTTACCTTGGGGATTAAAATGTACCCAGCAATCGCCAATTTGCGGCTATTTTTCTTCATCAAAGTTTATTTGTCTCAACAAAATCACATTGCGTGACACGATGAACTCGATCGGGTAAAACCGAAATACCACCTCAAAATAAAACATTTCCGATCTGAGCGAGTTCCTTTATAAAAAATCCGTACATTTTATGTATTGTGAATAATTTCCAGTAAAGGTTCACACAAATTCTTCGAAAGTTTGCTGCAAAAACACAACCCCGAGATGTATGCAAATTGCGTGCGAAATGTAATTCGAACGAATAGCATGTTTGTTTGCATTTTCCTGAATGAAAACGTCTTTCACTTGATTGAAAAAATTAAATCCAGTATTCTGATCAGAACTTAATAATTTTCTCCTATCAATCCGAAGTTCCAGCGCTTTAATAGTTTGTTTGTCGATTCGCAAACTTGATTGATCAGTTCTTTGCGGAAATAATTCATACAGAGTGACATTCATGTCGGCGCGACGGCACATTTTCTCAGATTTTCTTCGGTGTTTCTTCTTCGGTCCCCGACATATTAAACTGAAAGAGGAAACGAAAGCGCTCGAAAAAATATCAACAAGCTGCTAAGAAAAACGACATAATGTCTGGAAAACGACAACGAAAAAGCTACGCGAAAAATTCGGTAGGAAGTCGGATAGAGACAATACAGTGCATTAGAATATTTTCACTTTATCATCCCTGAAATGCGAAAAGACGGTTTTATTGTCCATCATACTATCTTTGATCTGTTTTCTTTATATAAAAAAAGATCTTGTTCTACCATTAACGACGTTTTAAGTAAAAACGGTAACTCAAACTTAACTCAAACTTAACTCAAACCTAACTCAAACTTAACTCAAACTCAACTCAAACTCAACTCAACTCTTAACTCGGTAAATAGTCGATCCCCTTCTTTTAGCCTTATTCTTTCTCCTGTTAAACGTATATTTTCCCTTTCAGCAAAATCTGTTAAAGTTCTTTTCTTTAGGTCCGCAGAAATCCGCATTTTTCATTGAAGTGATGGAACTTTAAACCCTTTTGTCGCCATGAATGAATTTCTTCGAGGCCTTCAAGGAGGGCGAAGGCACACTGAATGGCGGGAATTCCCGCGTACGATTTTTGTCACTAGTGAAAAATGTCGTGTCGCGATTCTGATTGGTCATACGATATTCTTCACTAGTGAGGAAAATCGTATGACCAATAGGATGGCTTGTCATACGTGAAGGGACGATTTTTATCTCATAGTTTTCTGGTGTGTAAATCTCAGTATGTATATAATAAATCTAAATACACTACAATAAGGGATACATGAAGTACCATACATTATGATCAGGGATACACCAAGTACCTGGGCTAAAATCACTCGTCATGGACTGGATCGAAATTATTCTTTTACTTTTGCCGACATTTTGACCACTTTTGCCAACACTTGAGGTGAAAATCGTGCAAAATCGTTTTGGGCTATCCAGAAGTTGGAAAAGACTCGGGGTGTTAAATAAAAGTCTCAAACTTGCGTGAAAGCTAAGGGAAAACATAAGTATATTTATATTCTATTGTTCGACCTTGACCAATCAAGTTCCTTTTCGGTTAGCTATTACACTGTGAGAACTGGTTCTCCCGGCAGAGCTTCTCTTTGTTCCTGAGTGTGATTTTATATTTCTGTTACAACGTCATTTGTTGGCTATTCGAGTAAGAAGTGAAGCCCTTTTAGCAATCTATTGTTATGATGGATACAGCTGAAGTAAAAACGCAAAGTACTAATGGAGGTGAATTTGTCAAGGTAAGGAATTTTCATTTATTAACTTCGAGCTTACCTGCATTAACCCGATGACGTGACTCACGTTGCTCCCTTTACGATCGGGTTTCTTGCTCATCTCAGTTTGTTTGATTTAGTCTTCTTCAATTTTCCTAGAGTATTGTTGTATAGTCATTTCGAACTAATGGTTGCAATTTAGTTTTAAAGCAATTTTTAATCAATAACTAAAATTATGTATCATCGATCTATATATAAACACGTATTTCCTTTCAAAAGAGAGGCTTTGGCATTGATTGGTTATATAACCTGCTGTGACAGGTTTGTGTTATGTTAGGAGTGAAGGAAATAAGCTTAATGGTACATATTTGCTAAATTATTGGCTTGTGATTTTGATGTTGATTTTGATGTACAGTTTTGTAAAGGTCACTATAAAATCGCTAGACACTAAAAATCAAGAAAATAGATTAATATTTTTACGACTCTTATATGGATCGAATAGCTACAGCTGTATTACTCACCAACTTTACATGTGTTAAAATAATGTTTCAAAGTATTGTAGTTTTTTTTTTCAGCTACATTTGTATACGGTACCAAGCTGCACAGAATTTGATAAGCTTGCTTTTTTTTGGTAAAAAAAAATAATAATAATTTGTACATAAATATGGTATGCAGGGCCGTAGCCAGTATGAGGCAAACCAAGGCACTTGCCTCAGTCATTTTTTCTTTTTTTTTTCTGGGGAAACAAGTAAGATTTTTTTGAAGGAGAAAGTAAGACGCTACCAGCAAATAACCATGGATATTGCCTCAGTCCTTATTTTTTTCTGGCTACGGCCTTGGTGTGTCACCGACCAATATGCTAGATTATTATTCATTGTAGTCACTATCTGTCTTCTCATTGGCTAAGAGCCTACAGTTAATTCTGGAAATCAGCTCACCCTGCGGATTATTCGCTTACAGATTATTCACTTATCTGCTAGCCTAGTGGTTAAGGCATCTGTCCGGTTATCAGGAGACCCGGGTTCAACTCCCGGCTGAGGCACTTTTTTACTCATAATCTTTGTTGTGAAAATTTCTGTTCTCAATTTAACTGTCTGTATATATTTCAGAAATTGCTGTGAATCGCCTTCTGAATGAGAATAGGTTGGTGATCCAAAGATTATGAGGCAATTAGTTGTCCATATCTCCCTTCCCACTCTAATTTGTAATTTAATTTCCTTGGGGAGTGGACTGTGAATCGCTGAACGGCTGGGTAAAGTGACGCGATCCTAACTGCAGAATTTGTGTAAATGTCTCCCAAGAGCTTTCCACTATGAAGCCACAAATGTGTTGTTTGTGTTTGTGTAAGTGTGGTTGTCTCAGTGGCCTAGTGGTTAAGGCATCTGTCCGGTCATCAGGAGACCCGGGTTTAACTCCCGGCTGAGGCACTTTTTCACTCATAATATTTGTTGTGAAAATTTCTGTTCTCACTTTAACTGTCTATGTATATATTTCAGAAATCGCTGTGAATCGCCTTCCTAACGAGAATATGAGGCAATTAGTTGTCCATATCTCCCTTCCCACACTAATTTGTAATGTATATACACTGTATATATATATATATATACATATATATATATATATACACACAGGGTGTCCCAAAAGTTCGTTCCTCTTCTTTACAGGCCTGTATTTTATTCTGTATTGACACATGTTATAGCCTTTTAATAAAAACTACCTTATTACATGAAATTTTCGCGACACGTTAATTTCGCGAATTTCGCGATTTAAAAAATATCGCGAAATTTAAGTGACGCGAAAATTAAATGTCGCTAAAATAATATGACGCGAAAATTAGGTGACGCACATTATGTCAATAATTAAAAAACGACTTTATTACCATTACACACGTTTATAACAATCATTTTGAACCATTCTGTGTTAATGTTCTGGTCCTTCAACCATGAACTACGAACCGTGCCTTGTATACACTGTGAGAACATCTTTCTTGTTACTGTTTACATAATCAGTTGCGTTTCTGTTTATTTGGACATTGTTGATTAAGTTGTTTGATCAAATTCAGGGACATGTTAAATAACATTGACAAAGAAATAAAGTGTGTCTCACTCAAAAAACGCGAAATTAAAGTGAGTCAAAATGCAAAATTTTCGCAAAATCGCGAAATTAAGGTGTCGCGAAATATGCGAACCTCAAAATCGCGAAATTAACGTGTCGCGAAAATTTCATGTAATAAGGTATCAAAAACAGTCTAGTTTAATGTCCTTATTACTTATTGGGTTAAATACAGCAGGCCTTTTTTTCATTTTCCCATAAAAATATGAGATTATAAATCACGCGCGCTAAAATTTCCCGCCATTTTACAGCATTTCACAGCCGCGAGTTGCTCTGAATTAATTGTCAGTGTTTTGCTGAGCGGCTTATAAAATGAATCTTCTCAAAGCCAAAAAAATCTCCTATTTACGAACACAAACATCTATACTTAGATCTTCTGGTCTTTCTATTCAACAAATCCCGAATGGCATGAAGGAATTGAAACTGCGGCTCAAACTAGCAAGGGCAAATGTCCCGTTTTCCGCACTACAAAATAATCACACTTCATGCTGGAGCGGCTAGGAAATGTGATAAAAACTAATGGAGGCCACTCAGGCTACTGAAACTATGTATGAAAATATATAGTGTACATAACAGTTAAGAACTGCTGGTATTTTTATGCATATATCGCTTGTGAATCAAAAGTTATTTTAATATAAATCAGAGCAACAAACTTTTGGGACACCCTGTATATATAATTATATAAAACTAGTTAAGAAGACCGAAAATGGACAACTTTTGGTATAAAAATATAAAAATTTAGTTAAAAACATTTCGGTCTCTTGACCTTCATCAGTTGTACAGACATTTACACATGAGACTTAAATATGGTATACAATGATTTAACGTTAAACTACTGATAAATTACGTAACAAAATAAAAGCAAAATTACAACAATAATACAATAATAGAAGTGATAATGAGACTAAACCAAAGGAAAACAATAAGTGCCACAAATATACTAATGAACTAAGGTAAACTAACAATAGAAAGTACATTATAATTACTAAGAAAAACAATAAAAACAAATGGTAATAGTTATGTAATTGCCCCAGCATAATAAGTTTCCCATTCAGGGCCCTGAATAATCATATAGGCCAATGTCACAACAAAATCCTTGAGCAGGGTCCTTAAACAATGAGTAATAAATTCCGCACTCAGTCACCCTTTGAGTGGTGAGGCCAGTACAAACATAACAAATTCCCTGAACAGGGCCCTTGAACGCTAAGGCAATTACAAAAGGCGATAAAAAAAATTAATATAAAAATTAATGCTAAAAGACTACTATAGGAAAATCACAACCTAGTGATAAAATCCCCCAGAATTTAAGTGTAATGAATATGATTTTTTGAATGAAATTCCTGTATTTTATTTAGCCCAAAAGGCAAGAGGGAAAATAGCTGCGTACTCCAGTGTGCTTCTTTCGTGACAAGTAATTTTTCTGTGTCTTGAGTTGTGTTTGTATGAATTTGGTCTACTGTAATTGCATTGAAAAGTGAAATCTGATAGAATTGTGGTGTTCTGTTGAAGTGTACATGGTGACCTTGCAGGTTTTCATGTTTGTTTTCATCGTAGATTTGTGGTTCCTAAATCTAACTTTAATTTAACACTTTCGCTGCCAAAGTCGACTTTTGTCGACATTTGGAGCAGCAGACATTGCACCACTTGTGACATCATCAATTTCTATGTTGCCAGATAATTTTGATGCTCAACTGATACAGCGAGGATAGATCCATGCCGTAAATACTAAAAGAAGGAATGACCTACAACCACCTACAACCACCTACAACCACCTACAACCATCTACAACCACCTACAAGGAATGACCTAAAACCATCTACAACCATCTACAACCACCTACAACCACCTACAACTATCTTCAGAAATATAAAAAATCCACGCAGAATACTGTTTTTATCATTTCAGTGTCAGGTAGCCTGTGACGCTCACTGGAAATGTTGCGTTCTCTTTCCACGGGTGTCTCGTTTCATGGAAACAAACTTAATATTTGGCAAGAGCATCTAGAAAAGGAATTCGGGCATTTTAGTGACAATTTTGTTGACAACTTTAGCGCGCACCTCCGTGATCGATATAAATACTGTTGTTGTTGTGTTTTGTTTCACCGGTGCCCATCAAAGACGTCTCACCCCAGTGCCCCTTTGTAATGTAATGTATGGGGATCTCATGTTACATTGACTGTATAGAGCACGAGGTTATGTCTGGTGGCATCACACATTGAAGAAAACAAAATATAGTACATTACTTGACAACAAAATCATGCGAAGATTCGTCACCTTCTATTTCGGAATCTCATCTGTCATCAGGTTATTCAAAACGATGCCAGCTGTGCGTTTTACATTTTTGGTGGCCGCTTAATATAGGGATAAAAACAATAGGAAAACCCTCATGCAGGACCCGCCAAAAGGTGACCGCGGTCACTTAATAGGGGTTATATTTACAGTATTATACTGACAATAAATTCGGGACTTTGATAACTGGCCACTTAACAGGGGGTGGCCGCTTAATAGGTGGTCGCTAAGAAATTAATACCTGCATCTCAGCGAATATTGCAGTAAGAATTCCATCCATAGACCCGGCCTTGCCTGAGCATGATTATGAAAGTGCGAAAAAGAACCAAGTACGATAACTAAACTGGACCGACTTAATCCCTTTTCAAGACGCTCTTTCCATGAAATGGGACACCCGTGGAAAGAGTCACGCAACATTTCCGGTGAGCACGCAGGCTACCTGAAATCGATCAAACTGACACTGAAATGATAAAAACAGTATTCTGCGCGGATTTTTCATATTTCTGAAGATGGTTGTAGGTGGTTGTAGATGGTTTTAGGTCATTCCTTGTAGGTGGTTGTAGGTGGTTGTAGGTGGTTTTAGGTCATTCCTTCTTTTAGTATTTACGAGATCCATGCACATGTGCCTCCACTTTGAATATGGACCAAATTCTAGCAGAGTTATTCGAAAAAAACATGTTCAAATATTGGTGCAAAATTAGGTGGTAAATTAGGTCAAACCCCTGCAATTGAACAATGTTTCATTTCCAGCGTTTCATTTCCAGTCTTTTTTTGGCTTATGCGCATGCGCTAAACCTAAAAATTACACTTTTCAAGACGGAATCTAGTTCATACTGTAGTGTGAGTGTACATGTAGCAAACTGCTTTTGTAGCAACGTTTGTTGACATTTGGCCATGTTGCTCCCAAAAAACTGATTTAACGGTAAAAAATACCCTTTTTTAAAAAAATTCAGCCGTGAAAGGGTTAAACTAGGAGGTTAATTTCTTCTGAAACTAGCTTTTTTCGCTTTGAACCTGACTAATCTACCTAAACCAAGCTGAAACGAGTAAAATTTGGTGTGATGAACAATTCTAGGCATATTCGGTTAACACTTTTGCTGCTAAAGTCGACTTTTGTCAACATTTGGAGCAGCAGACATTGCACCACTTGTGACGTCATCAATTTCTACGTTGCCAGATAATTTTGATGCTCAACTGATACAACGAGGATAGATCCATGCACACGTGCTTCCACTTTGAATATGGACCAAATTCTAGCGGAGTTATTCGAAAAAAAACATGTTCAAATATTGGTGCAAAATTAGGTGGTAAATTAGGTCAATACACCTGCAATTGAACAATGTTTCATTTCCAGCGTTTTTAGCACTTATGCCAAACCTTTTCCAGCTGATAGAAAGGTAATAGAGAGTAGAAGATAGGACTAAAGAAGAAAGGGGGAGAAAAAGGGAAAGTAAAAGAAACAAAAAAATAATCAGAAAGGTTCCGCAAAAAAAAAAAAACAACAAAAACCAAAAATTTAAGTCTTTTTTTTGGCTTATGCGCATGCGCTAAACCTAAAAATATAATTACACTTTTCAAGACGGAATCTAGTTCATACTGTAGCGTGAGTATAGCAAATTGCTTTTGTAGCAATAAAACGGTAAAAAATACCCTTTTTTAAAAAAAAAAGGGTTAAGTAGTGGTAGTATTGGAGTAGTAGTAGTAGTATTGGAGTTGCATGAAAGTCTTTGTCGAACACTATATGTTTTGCCAGTTTGGGCGCTGAAAAAAGTTTTAGAACTAACAAGGAAGTTCTCACAAAGGTCACATCTGGTCTTATCACATTTGTAACAGCCATTGCCAGCCGTGGGCTGTTTCTGCATTTTGAAGGTGCTAAAATTTCTTTAAGGTTCTTAGGTCTGTGATAAGATGATATAATAGAATTAGGTGGGAAGAGCTCTTGAAGTTTGGGGGATGACTCCAAGAGATGGAAATGTTTTCTAATCAACCCATTAATAAATGGTAAATTTGGATAATAATGTAAGAACGGAAAGAAAAATTTTTTTTTGAATCCCTAACTTTAGGTTTAAGCAAATCACTTCTAGGAATTTCTGCCTCTCTAGAAAATTCCCGGGAAACAGATTCTACTGGATATCCCTGGTCAACCAGGTAGCCTGTACTCCTTCAACCTTTTGGTAAGAAAATCGTCCTCCCAACAATTTCTGTGCAGTCTCAAGGCAACCCCAAAAGGGATTGCCTTGAAAACATGCCTAGGATGGGCACTGGATGGAGAAAGATACAAATGGCTATCTGTAGGTTTGGAATAAACATCAGTCTGGATAAAACCATCGACAAGATGGAGTGTTAGATCTAAAACATGAGTTTGATCTCGAAAAAAAAAATTCAAATTTCATAGTGGGATACAGTGAATTGATGTACTCAGTAAAAGAATTCAGTGCAGAAAGACCCTTATATTAGGTAAACACAATAAAGGAAAAAA
The DNA here is from genome assembly GCA_022457155.1 of Cladopsammia gracilis. NCBI lineage: Eukaryota > Metazoa > Cnidaria > Anthozoa > Scleractinia > Dendrophylliidae > Cladopsammia > Cladopsammia gracilis. The sequence goes on from JAJGOT010000388.1 coordinate 31,653, forward strand.
CTAGTTTGATTCAATTACACCTATATTTCAACCACTTTGAAAATTTCAAACCAGTTCAAAAATTTTAAACTGGTTTGAAAAAAAATAAACTGGTTTAAAAATTTCAAACTAAAGATTAAATTTGAACTACAACATATATATTTTTTTCTTTATCCATTTAAACATGACCAAACACTAAAAGAAACCACAATAAAGCAAAATTTTTCCTTTTTGAGCCTTTAAGGGAGTCACATAGTTAAAAGTACGAAGATTTCTGAAGGCTTGATCATGAAAATGTTTCCGAATGTCCGGTAAATTTGGCATGTTGACTGGTGAAAGCTCAACCTGGCCTGATAGATGGAATGGGTAGTTCTGCTTCAATTAAATTCAGACAACATCTTTTCTCTCTATGCACGACACATGGAAAACTTAGTTAGCTTTGAACAGCGGGCACTTTTTAGTAAAGATAATCCATGCAGAACAAAATTGGCTGACCAGACTGACTTTTTGTGGAAAAGTTTGTTGTGGTTTTCTTGCTCTATTTATTTTGTTGTTGTTTGATTTTCGTTGCGTTTTCCAAAATTTCACTTATCAGATTGGCCCCTGCTTCTTCATCATTCGCATGACAGAACTACATTTATCATATGACCCGTACGGCCCTGCAAACCTTTTCTTTGCAAAACCATTGATAAGGGCCGTACACATTTGTGCGAGCGGGGCCAGAAAAAGGCGTACGGCCCTACTACAAAAGCGGACGGCTTCCTGCGTTAAAATCTCAAGTGATTTTGTCTCCAAATTGGTCATAATACATATAGTGTATTTATGATAAAATACTTATTGACTACATGTAAAGTTAGGTCGGGCCAGATGGGAAAATATTTGGCTCGCTGCGCACGGTCCGTACAGTATGACCTCGAGCGGCAAAGATCTCATGGATATACACACAACGATTCCCCATTGTTATAGTCTTTGTTTGTGATCTATTATTTCCGTGTAGTCTATTGTTTAGTCTTTGTTTCACGGTCTGGTGGGTATATCCATGAGATCTTTGCCCCTTGAGCCAAATATTTTCCCATCTGGCCCTTCCACTTAGTCAATAAGTACACTATAGTAATAAAACTGGATAACATTCCTCTTGAAATTTCCTATTTGAAAAGGAGTTGCTGAAGAAATAAGCAACTCAAGCAAGCAAGCAAATTGTTTGCGGTGGTTGCAAATTGCTTTGAGCAAACTGCCAATCAAAATACTAATGTTGCACATAAAGAAACATCTGATTTGACTGTAAGGATTGTGATGTCACTGTTGACCATCAAAAATCCAGTGCGGAGCTCAACCTTGTTTTCTCTTCAGCTACATTGTGCTGAGCTTAGAAAACTGCCAGTATTCTTGCAAACTATTAGAGACTACCTGGTATCTATTTTTGGAAATGTTTAAGCCATTATCTCATTAAATTGTGATTTTTGGTAAGCTGAAAGGGACTGGCCCCAGACTTTGAATTGTTCCAGCAGTTTGGTGCAGAACAAAACACCATCATGGGTTTCCAAAGTCACTGACTAATTTGAACTGAAGCTGAACTAACTTGAATTTTCCCACAATTATTGAGGTGGTCAATAGTGATGTCAGTCACTCCTTTTCCAAAAATTTTTCAGACCGCTCTATGATAATGAAGGCTAAAAAGTAGTACACTTCTCAACTTCCAATATCTCTGCGTTGCCAATGCAAGTCCAATTATAATTATTATAGTTTTAAGGTCATTCGCGGTTATTGTTTGTGTGCATCCTTACTGCGCATGCAATTCATGTCGCAACACCATGTTACATCATGCACGAGTGTGAGCAAGAGAAGAAATCTATTACATAAAGGACTGGTAGCCGTTGCATTAACTTGGCTTAGATTTAACTTGCTTGGATGGTCGGTGACCCCCAATATTTTTTATAGATAAATTTCTCTGCCACTTTTCGACAGATTGTTAAAAAATGAACAAAAAATCAATGTATGAAGCCTAATTTTTTTCAATTTTTGTACCCACGTGACATCGAATCCTGCCAATTTGCAGCTGTCAGAGTTTGCACATGCTGCTGTTTAAAGATTAAATTTACTTTATAAAACGTCACCAGTTCAATGAATTTGCTGAACAGACCTACTCGCATAAAATTTGGGAGAGAAAGATGCATTTTTAGAGATTTATTTGCAATATTTTTAGACTAACAGACATTGGGCTCTCATCCTGTAAGAAAGACCAATTTTTCAAAATAAGGGTCGCCTTTCAGATATCATATCTCGGAAACGAAGTCGGTGACCCCCTCATTTTTTTGCATTTCTAACACGAACAACTCATAACCTAGCTGGAAGATTTTTGCGCGAACGTCCTTAACCCTCAGACGTACAAGGAGGGGGGGGGGGGGGTGGTTGCTACCCCCCATTAAGGTTTTTCTCGGGTATATGGGGGTATACGTTTGCGTTTTACGTCCGAGGGTTAAACTTCAGAATTTATGTTTATTTGGTACTCAATCAACACATTACCTGTTCACCAATATTTGACTGAACAAAAAATGTCAACTTTTGGGTTTATTTTACATTTAAGTTGGTTTGTGTTTTTGGATCACACTTTTGTTTTTTGAGGTCGTGTCAGTTGGAGAGCATTTCAGCCATGTACAGCTGTACATTGTACATGTATGAAACCTCCACAAAAAGACACCTACTAACTCAATGTTTACTTATATTGTAGGTTACTGCAGAATTGTTAACTTTAAAAAAGCCTGGCACATCTCATCCGTGTGACTCAAGCACTGGTGTGGATACCCCTGATGGCGCAAAGGCATTCAAAAGAGACACTGCTAAAAGGTGAACTAAATTTGCATGGTCTGGTGTATTTTAAACCAATATATATATATATATATATATATATATATATATATATATATATATATATATATATATATATATATATATATATATACTCTAACACAAGAGAAAACACTTTTTTCTTAAAACACCTATATTTCGGCAGCGTACAGCTGCCTTCATCAGGGTGAATGGCTGACAAGGCGTTACACGCGATAAAAACCGTTACAACCGTTATATGTGCGCGCTAATCAAAAAAATTTTTAAACTGCGCGCGCTACAACAGCTAAATACAAATGCTGGTAAAACTGCTATTTTTGCGCGCGAAGTCCCCGATTTTGGCTATAAAAAAAATCGCTCTCATTCAGACCGTAGGGTCTGAGTGTCTTCAGTTTGTAAGCCCATTGACCCTCTTTATCCGTCAGATTTTCCGTTCTGTCCACTCTGTCTATTAACTGAACTGACATATCCTCCAGACCCCCATGACCCGCACTAAAAAAACGACCGACGAAACGGTTGGAAGTGATTTCTCAGAAACCCCAGCATTTAAAAAGAAGTCGTCATGGTGTCCTAAAAAGAACAGGGAAATGGTACTTGAAGCTTATGTAAGGGAGCTCGAGAACAAGATTTTGTCTAGTGATTTAGATACCAGAGTAAATCGCAACCTTACAAGGGAGGAACAAAGAGCATTTAGTAATTTAAGACGGTACAATGACATCATTATAAAAGAAGCAGATAAAGGCTCAGGGGTGGTTATAATGGACAGGGAGATATATATTGCAGAAGGAAAGCGACAGTTGGGTGATGCTAAGGTTTATAAGAAGTTGCCCCGGGATCCGACTATGGAGATGAGGGACTTGGTTAATAAGAAACTAGAACAACTACACGACAAAGGTTACATCAATGATGAGACTTTGGACTATCTTTTAGTTGATTCCAACACTAAAGCAGGTAGATATTATTTATTACCAAAGATTCACAAGAAAAGAGTCCCTGGGAGACCTGTTATCTCGGGATGTGGAACACCGACTGAGAAGATTTCGCAATTTGTTGAAGCGCATCTGAAACCTTTGGTTCCTAAGGTTAAATCATACATCAAGGACACAAATGACTTTCTTAGGAAAATCAATAATTTAGGTATTCTTCCAGATGATTCCATTATGGTTACAATTGATGTTGTAGGGCTTTACCCTTCCATCCCACACGACGAAGGTCTGAGAGCTATAAAGAAAGCATTAGACGGTAGAATAAACCCGGAAATCCCTTCTACAGAAATTGCGGAACTCGCAGGCATAGTGTTAAGGAACAACAATTTCGAGTTTGATGGAGAGCACTTCCTACAGATATTGGGGACAGCAATAGGGACAAAAATGGCCCCTCCATACGCCAACCTTTTTATGGATGAGCTAGAGAGAACACTCATAGATGGATACGAAAAGAAACCTCATACTTGGTTTAGGTATATTGACGATATCTTTATGATATGGACAGCAGGAGAGGAAGAATTGGAAAGATTTTTGAACTTTATTAATAATTCACACGACACTATAAAATTCACGTGGAACTATTCTAGAGAGCAAGTTGACTTCTTAGATGTTACAGTCTTGAATAGAAATGGGAAGCTAGAAACCGACTTATACGTTAAACCCACTGACAAACACCAGTATCTGGACTCAAGATCTTGTCACCCGAGAGGATGTAAAGAGGGGATTCCGTATGCCCAAGCATTGAGACTACGTCGTATTTGTTCTTTAGAAGAATTTTTTGACAACAGAGCCAAGAGATTGACCGAGTTTTTAGTGGCTAGAGGATATGAGAAATCGTTTGTTATGAGACAGATAAACAGAGCGAAAAGAATAACAAGGGACGAGGCTCTAACGCCAAGAGAAACAAGCAGAAAAAATGGAAGGATTCCGTTCGTCGTAACGTATCATCCCGGTCTTCCAAACATTGGAAAAATCCTGAGAGATCTGCACCCCGTGCTATATGCGTCAGAGAGATGCAAGAAAGCAATCAAGGAACAGCCGATGGTGGCTTTTCGTCGGCCCAAGAGTCTTAAAGACTATTTAGTGCACGCTAAAGTTAAACAGGAAATTACAATCAGGGATAGCGGGAACAAGCAATGTGCCTCGAAGAACTGCAGGATATGTAGGAAGGACAAGCTTCTCAAGATGGGGGACACTTTCGAGAGTACGAACACGGGCAAGTCATACACCATAAATTACAGTTTGAACTGTAATAGCACGAATGTGGTTTATCTGCTTACTTGTAAAACATGTGGCAAGCAATATGTGGGTTCGACTTCGACCAAATTTCGACTCAGATTTAACAACCACCGTAGTCGACTGAATTTGCATGGTAGAATGACGCCCGAAGAGAGGCTAGACGATGAGATCTTATACAGGCATTTTTTTAGTGCGGGTCATGGGGGTCTGGAGGATATGTCAGTTCAGTTAATAGACAGAGTGGACAGAACGGAAAATCTGACGGATAAAGAGGGTCAATGGGCTTACAAACTGAAGACACTCAGACCCTACGGTCTGAATGAGAGCGATTTTTTTTATAGCCAAAATCGGGGACTTCGCGCGCAAAAATAGCAGTTTTACCAGCATTTGTATTTAGCTGTTGTAGCGCGCGCAGTTTAAAAATTTTTTTGATTAGCGCGCACATATAACGGTTGTAACGGTTTTTATCGCGTGTAACGCCTTGTCAGCCATTCACCCTGATGAAGGCAGCTGTATGCTGCCGAAATATAGGTGTTTTAAGAAAAAAGTGTTTTCTCTTGTGTTAGAGTATAATTTACCGAGAAATTTCCAATCATGGAACTTTTTTACATGCTTGTGCTAAGTTATATATATATATATATATTAAACTGGTTTATATATATATATATTAAACTGGTTTATTAATATATAAAACTGGTTTGAAAAATTTCAAACCAAAGAAAAATTTGAATCACAATGTACACATGTACTATATCAAACTGTTAAAAGTAATAAATTATTAATTTGTAATATTATTATTGTATATTAATTGCGGGTGACAAGAGGAGCCCGCAATCCTAATCTCAACGTTGCTATTACAAACGCATTGCACAGCAGTTATGTAGTTTGGCCCTGACTCGATTTTTGCAATATTCGCGTGGACTTCCACTACAAATGCATGGAATGCATGGAATGCAAGAATGCAATGTTATCACGTCCATCACCCGTATTTGGACCTTAGATCACGTGAAACTCACGAATAGCAGCACCACCGTCCAATCCAAATCGAGCATGTCAACCTGGGACATTTCCTCTTCATGTCGCGTTGGATGTAATTTTCCGGGCCTCTTTCCGCCTCAAGCAAGTAGCGAGAGTGTCATTCATCCGATCTGTTTGTCCTTGACCTCAAGCGTGAAGCAAGAGCATCGTTCGATCTGTTCGTCCTTTACCTCAAGCGTGTAGCGAGAGTGTTGTTTGTCCTTGACCTGACAAGCATGTAGTCAGAGATTGTTGTTCGTCCGATCCGCCCGATCTGTTCGTCCTTGATCTCATTGAACCGTGGAGCGAGAGCTTTGTTCGTCTTTGGAGGGGGAGCATTGTTCTATCTCTGCAGTTTAGTAAATTTTTAAAGTTTTTAAACTTATAAAGATTATTTTGTTGTATCATGATCGTGATGCAGTGATGTTTTTACCGCTGCTTTTACGTACGTAAAGAGAAGCTTTTGATTTTTCGCTGGTGTGTGTGCGTAATTTCACACCAGCTGTCAGCCTGTCACCCACTTCGGTTTGTTTATGAAATATCGGCACAGTTTTGCCACAGTTATACCATTATACCACTTTTTTAACTGCATTGTAACAAGCGTCGCTCAAAACACAGAGCTATCACCGTGAAATCACGGCAAATACAGTGTAAGCTATCATGACCAATCACGTGCAACTTGTTTTTTCTTAAAATCTTACCAAGCACAGCGAATCCATAATATAGTCGTTTTGTTTCAGTTTCAATTCAGGGACATTTCAACTTATGCGTATCAACAAGTGCCGTATTTGTTTGATTTCATTACTCATGCACGTAGCAGCATGAGTTATAAAATGCCCTCCGTTTTTCTTTTTTTTTTATTATCATTTTTTGTGTCACGATTTTGCATGCAAATTTATTCACGCATATTTTAAATTGCGCATTTCCGGTTCACAGCTTTTCTCTGTACACTTTTCTCTGTACACTTACAATTAGTTATCAATGAAGAACTTGGAAAGGTCTTAAAATTTTGTGCAGCAAATATGTTGTCCATTAACTTCAAGAAGACTAATTACATGATAATTACTTCACCTAAGAAGAAAACAAATATCAGAATTACAGTCTGTAATATAGAGCAAAAGTCCCAGATTAAATACTTGGGTGTCTTTATTGATGAATATGTAAAATGGGATGCTCAGCTCCAGCACATTAACAACAAAATATCAAAAAACATTGGAATTTTATTTAAGCTTAGGTGTTATGTGCCTATGAGTACACTCAAACAACTGTACTATACTCTTATATACCCGTATCTAACGTATGGATTAATGAGCTGGGGTACTGCATACCAAACTAAATTAAATAAAATTAAAATAAATCAAAATAACTGTATTCGCTGCATCTTCTTTGCAAACAAAAGTGAAAGTCCCACAATATACTTTACACTATTAGAAATCTTAAAGTTAGATAATATTTTTAAATTAAAAATTGGCATTCTTGTGCATAAAATACAATATCAAAAAAAGGATACACCTCGTGTTCTCTATGATTTAACTCAACCGGTTTCGGCTGTTCATAATTACAATACTAGATATGCCACTAATCTAAACCTGTATAGACCGTTTTCTAGAACTAATTATGGCCTAGCCAGGTTTAGCGTAGTGGCATCACAGATCTGGGAAACAATACCGTTGAAAATTAAGTGTCTCCCTTTTAATAGTTTTAAAAAAGAATACAAACTCTTTTTATTTGATAGTCAAGCATGTTAAACAACTCTAATTTATTATTTAGTTCTATTTATTTAATTACTTAATTTAAATAGTTATTATAGCAACTAGTTATTAAAAATATTGTATAATCTCCACCCACTTGCAACTGCTCTGTGGTAGTAGCCAACTCGAAAGCTTGGCTCCTTTGGCTACTACACACTCTTCTTTTGTTATGTTTAATTCAATGTCTAGTTAGCTCTGTTCTTACTTTTTTTTATTTCCTTAATGTTGGTTTATTGTAATAATTGAATAAGTGTGAATAAATGAACTTGAACTTGAACTTCCTGTTTATTGACTTCCGGCTACTCTCACTTCCGGCAAAACATCGTTACTGAAGTGTCACGACAGCGTCTCCTACAACCCTACTCACGATAGTAATGTTCACATCAGGTATATAATATTACTTTCACAAGAATGACTGGCTTCATTGTGGTACAGCCTTCATTTATAAAACATTCAATAGTAACGTGGTTTGCAGGTACGAGACTGAATGAAAGGAGCAACCCTTCTCCATGTCGGACGTCTTCTTATCTTGTTTATATTATTAAAATATAAATTACTACTTTTCTTATGGTACATTGAAATAATATAAGACAAATGCTTGCTACGCATGCGCATGACAAACATTTTCCGTCATTTGGTCTTCTTCGTGTATAAGTCGGTCCTGTATTTCTCCCATTGAGGTAAACGTTTCTTTTATACACAGCATACAACTTGAAGCCAAATTTGTCGCGATTCTGAAAAAGTAAGAGCTATTTTAATCAGAGCAGCTTGGAAAGTAATAGACGAGTGTGGATTTGTTCGGGAATCAATAAATTAAATATTAAAAGCCAGCACAGAAAAATAGGCCATTTGCACAATGATGTCATTTGACTACTACTACTACCAGAATTCATTTCGTTTTTCCTTTCTTATTTAAATTTTGTAATCCCAGTGCGGTTTAAATAACGATAGCCCTAATTTGCACTACAAAACAAATCAAAGGCTCCTTAGAGCCAACCCGTGAATTTGAAATGCTAACGCATAACGTAATATTGCGGTAAGCTTATGTTTCCACTCTGTCACGGTTCAATATATTTTTTTAAATTAAACGTAAGGATTTTTGACAAACGCAAAAAATAAAAATACAGTACATCACTTTCATAATGTTCAGTCCGAAGAAGAAAGAAAAAAAAAAGAGGACAGCGCGAGCGAGATTCGAACCTGGGCCTTCCAGCGGTGAGTACGCGCTTTACATCACTCGACCACCGCAACCACTGACCTGAAATAGGATAAATTTTATTAACTGAGGGTAGATAACCATCAAAGCCCATGTATCAGTGAAAATTCCTTTTAGATCAATTTTAACGTTGCATTAAAGACTCCAAATGCGAAACATCTTTAAGCTTATTGTTGTTTATATTCGTTTACACCAATTTAGCTGGATTCACGCTGTTCTTGTTACAAAACGCATTTGTAACAAAGCATTACGTCACTAAGTTTACAGCTGATGGAAGGAGTGAGCGAGTGACTCATTTGCATATCTGTCGCTGTTACCGATAACCCGTTCATTACGCATGCGCGTATTTTCACGGGTTAAAAACTGAAAGATTCTGGTAGTAGTAGCCAAATGACGTCATCGTGCAAATAGCCTATTGGTAACTTCAATCAACGCGTCTTAGAGTCTCATGCTCATGGGTATACATGTAGGCTAAGTGTAGCATCTTGTTATTATTCATTCAAATGACATCTTCAACCATTGTTGCGTTACATCAATTCATCTTGACTCAATCAATACCCACAATTTATAACCTTGTTTTGCATGTGATAATTTTTAAATAAATCATCGTGTTACATCAATTCATCTTTATATGTTAGTTCAACCTGGGCTGCAGCCTAATGTTAGTTCAATCTGGGCTGCAGCCTAATGTTAGTTCAACCTGGGCTGCAGCGTAATGTTAGTTCAACCTGGGCTGCAGCCTAATGTTAGTTCAACCTGGGCTGCAGCCTAATATATGTTAGTTCAACCTGGGCTGCAGCCTAATATATGTTAGTTCAACCTGGGCTGCAGCCTAATATATGTTAGTTCAACCTGGGCTGCAGCCTAATGTTAGTTCAACCTGGGCTGCAGCCTAATGTTAGTTGAACCTGGGCTGCAGCCTAATGTTAGTTTAACCTGGGCTGCAGCCTAATGTTAGTTTTGAATCAAAGGGACACTGTCCCACTGAATTAATGAAATTGTGTGCTTAACTTAATTTCCATGTTACAGCTGTACATGTATAATTATTGTCAAATGCCACCAAATACACTATCTATAACTAAATTAAATAAAAAGATTCTATATGGCAAAACAGGAGCAGTAGTTTGGAGATAAATGCAGGATTACAAATAATGGTAATAAAAATAAATTTGCTTGAAGAATTAACAAATATTTTTTTAGCGGTCTTAAGAGACTAAAATTGATCAAAATGGTGTCCTGGAGACTGAGGATGAATTTACCTGAAAATGATGTCACAAAGCATTTAGCAATCTTTGTTCACACATGTACATTGCTAAAAGGAAAATTTTAGAGAAAGATAGCCACATTAATTTTAGCACACGCTTTAATTTGGCCCCCACTATATCTGAGAGCCTGGTGATTTAGATCAGATAATATGTTTCCTTCACATCTACATGTAAATCTTATGTTTCGAAAAAAGTTAAAAGAAGTAATGAAACACTACCATGCTTCTCAGTCAGCAGCTCCATTTCTGGATCCAGCAATCACATAGAAGTCTGCATCCTGCCATGGTGGGGCCCCTCCCTAAGGAGGCTTCGTGAAAATTGGGGAATTAAAATGTTTAAAGTGGCCTGGATTAGATGTTAAGAGATGTTACTCCAACCACGCTTTGTCATCACGCTTCAACCAGATGTAATACAAAGATTTTTCTGCTGCCTGTTGCAAAGCAGCTGTCAGTGCTTTTAGTTCTGTTACTGTTAGACAATCTACCATGCATGATGTTTACCAGGTCACGGCTGATGTAAACACGGCAGCTGACAGCTAGGTAGTATTACTCTGGCCTCCAGCCCCCCTCTTTGCATGCGTTTACCAGCTCCTCATATATAGTTTCTGTTTCCGATCGTCCACATCTCCGAAGCTCTCTTCCCAGGGTACTGTCAGTTCTAACAGAATCACCCTCCTGGCATCATCGCTCCATACTACTATATCTGGCCACTGGCTAGTTGTTACAATGTGAAAGACAAGGGAACTATCTAGGTCCGCCACCATCGTCCAGGAACCTTGCCACCTCTTGTCCACCATCTGCTTCTTTGGAGGTGGCTTGGTGACACCCTTATTCCCTTCCTGATGGAACACCACTTTGCCTAAGTGGCACTCTTTCAAGGGTGACTTTCCCTGTTAATCTTGTTCACCCTTTTCTCCATAGCATCCCCAATCACCTTCAACACTTGGTTGTGTCACCAGGTGTATCGATCATTCGGGCCCAAAGGGCAGGCAGACAGGATGTGACGCAGGGTGCCATACTGTCCACACTGGCAATTGTCCTCTTCAGACACTTTCCAGCATACAAGATTCACTGGTGATGGAAGCATGACTTCACTAGGAAGCTCAGTCGTGCCGGCTCCCATGCCCACAGCTCTTTCCAAGACAACTTCCTTTCAACTGCATGTTCTTCCCACCTCACACAATTCAACCCTTGTTGGCTACATTGCACCAAGTGAACATACATGTACCTTCTCTAGCATTCACAGTGCTTTTCTTCATTCACCAAGTGCTGCATCCCTTCTCTCCTTTGCACTGCTTTGACAGAAGGGCTTGAAGTTCTGCATGCCAAGTCCCTTCTTGTCATTCTGCACTGCACCGAGAATTTCTCTATACATCAAGCTGCTCATTGTCCTGTCTACTTCTTCCTCTGCATTCCACTTCTTACCAGTGTGTACTTCAGGAGGATTGTCCCGGATCTCCTGGTCCTTTGAGTAACTGCAACCTCATTACTGTTCTCACTTTGCCAACCTTGTACTCTTCAAAAATGGATGCTAAGGGTAGTTTAAGTTGACCACCTTTCCCATACAGTGCAGTATTATTAAGTTGTCTTGGGAAGCTGAGCCATTTCCTTATGTAAACACTACACCTCTGCTCAATTTACTCAACCCTTGGTGCTGCAACCTCGTACATCATAAGAGGCCACCTCAGTCTCGGGTACAACCCAAACTGAAGGCACCACACTTTGAACTTCCCAGGAATTTTGGTTTTACCAATATTTTTCCCGCGAAACCAATCAGAAGAGGTGATTATAAACAATGACACCTCTGCATAGCAATGGAACCCGCAACAGAACCCCAACAGCATGATGGCGTGAAATGTGAGACATCAAACAAGAAATGTGTGATCGAAGAAAATATGCGTAGATCAGAGCGAATAGTTTAAAAATGGAAAACGTTGAAGTGATGCTACTGAAATAGCGGTTACACATGACGAAGAAGAAGTCAGAAAAAGGTAATGAGACTTGTGGTTCAGGCTCGCAGTCAAGAATAGTGCTAGATTTTGAAAAGTCGAGGTAAGCTGGCTGGACAATAACACAGGACAAACGATCGTCTTCATCGGGAGTGAAGGTTTACTTTCGCTACATAAACCCTGGCGGAAAGACAGTTAAAAGTGCTAAAGATGTAGAGCGGGACCTGAGAGATGAAGGGATCTTCAAGAGATTTCAACACATACAAATGAAAGCTCGCGCCGGAGCCCGCGCCAAGAAGTGAAATCACAGGCAGATGCTTCCCTTTCCAAGGACTCTGACTTGAGTTGTTATTAAAGGTAACAAGAGCTAGCACAAATCCTGCTCATTGCTAAAAGCATTTTAGCCCAGATGTCGAATAGGTCTACCCCAAGTACGTGCCTGAGAGATTTTTCCTTTTAGATCAAAATAATAAAGATATAACAGACCCGTTGTTCTAAATGTTGTCGATTCTTTGATCAGATTTATGATTACACGGTTTTATTTGATCGAGCTGTCAACAAGGCCATCCTTGGGTAGATCCACAGCAGGATGCAACTGCATTTACAGCCATGCTCATGCGTGACCAGTATTTTTGAAAATTTAAATGGAGTTTTCAAGCAAACACGTCGGTTTTGTAAATTCATTCCGAGATTCGGAAATCCCGTGAGAATTTTACTGAATTTTTGGAAACAAAGATCAACAAAGTATCATTTTACTTCAATGTTACATATCCGAACAATGTTAGGTTTTTATGCGTGTAGTGAAGTTATTTTTCCATTAACCCGTGACTTTCAAAGTGTTTTCCAGCGAGATCTTCAAGGTTTCATTCAAATCTCGGATGTTACAAGGAAATATTCAAATCTTCATTTCAGTCTCGTGGATTTCTGATCACAGGTGACGAAGCAGGGCTGTAACGCAGTATGGTGTTCATATTTTTACCGTGAAAACAGTCTAAAGCCTGCCGCACTGCTGAGCAAAATTCCTCGCGAGGCAGTTAGCTCAGCTGTTTCCTCAAGTGTGCGCTGGATTTTTGGTGAGTTTTTCACCTCGCGAGGTCGTGAGGCAAATATTTGTTGTGTTTGATATTTTTTGCCTCATGAGACAAATTCCTCCTCGTGTGCGGGCGCTGCGAGAATCTGGCTGAGCCAAATTAATCGATTAGCCAGTAAAATTGCATGGCGAACTCATGTGATTTCAAGCTCGGCATTTAAGATGGCGGACAGGAGTGTGGTTAACGAAGTTATCTTAGAGAATAAACTTGTCGAGTTCTATGCAGCCTTGCATGTTGCATGTTTATTGTATTAAAATCTAATAAAGTGCTAAATTAAAAATTATATCCTAAGAATATTCTAAAAAAGTGGATATTAAAACTTTGTTTCAATATCAATTACAGCAATTGCAGTTATACAAAAAAATTAATGTCATATTACATTTTGTATTCTCTGAGTGGACAACAAACAAACGGATAAGAAGAGCTGCGAGAAGTTTCAACATCTCGTCGTCCGCCATCTTGAATGTCGAGCTTGAAATCATGTGAGCTCGCCATGCAATTTTATTGGCTAATCGATTAATTTGGCTCAGCCAGATTCTTGCGGCACCCGCACACAATGAGGAATTTGTCTCCTGAAGCAAAAAATATCAAACATGACAGATATTTGCCTCATGACCTCGCGAGATGAAAAACTCACCAAAAATCCAGGGCACACTTGTGGAAACAGCTGAGCTAACTGCCTCGCGAGGAATTTTGCTCATCACTTTCCTCAAGTGTGCGGCAGGCTTAAGAAATGAAACTTTGCTTGTCCATATCTCAAATTAAAGGGTTTGATTATCCTAACCTAAAATGTGGCTTAGGCATTTTTTTTTAGATTATCTTTGACTTGTAAAAAAATTGCTGCAATCCAAAAACATCTCTTTAGCCTCTGGTACCATCTCAAAGGACCCCAGTCAGCCACACTTTTGTTTTTTTTTTTACATACAGGAGTTTTGGTATTATATTACACATGGCACGTACGTGACCAAAAGTAATGAAATCACCGCGAAAGGTCAGACGGGAGATATTTTTTAGATGTTTTTAAGAGATTTTTTTTTAGATGTTTTTTTAGATGTTTTTTAGATGTTTTTAAGAGATGTTTTTTAGATGTTTTTAAGAGATGATTTTTCAGATGTTTTTTTTAGATGTTTTTTTTTTGAGATGTAAGTTTTTTTTAGATGTTTTTAAGAGATGTTTAAAAAAAAAACCATTGTTATAAAAGGTGACAGGCCTAGCATAAATCCTGCTTGTCGCAAAAAAAGCATTTCAGCCCAGCTTTAGAATAGGGTTACCCCAAGTATGTGCCTGAGAGATTGTTTTCTTTTTATAGATCAAAATATAAGATATAACAGGACTGTTGTTCTCAATGTTACCAATTTGGAAAAAGTCTCTGATATTGACAGGAGAGATTTACGCTTTCCAGAGCCATTTAGAATATTTAGTTATGCCATTATTTGTTTGCTAGTTTTGGGCATAACAGTATTGTTTCTTCGGTGCATAGTTTGCAAGATCAGTAGCAGTCGCTGAATGCTAGGATCACTGAGTTAATTTCTCAGTCTGTGATTTTGTGTGAGTGCAAGTCTGGCTTGATAGTGTCTTTTCATCACGGCTAAAGAGTCTAAGATCCATAGAATAATGGCATATTACAATATTTTTTTTCGACTCCTCAGAGTTTATTCTGCGTTTAAGTTGCATGTCTCAGAGGTAGGCTGTACTTTTATTGTTAGACTAAGGCGTTATTGCAACCATCATGAACTCAGTTTGTGAAATATTTGAATTCTATATGGCTGGATGTAAGTGATTACTGTTGTACATTCTTTATCAGCAACAATTAGACGAACTGGCTATGGGTTAGCCATACAATTCCAACCTCACTTTCGCTTGCATTCCAAAGGTCGAAAGTCGATTCGTGAAGAATAGTTTTCTTTCATTTCCTGGTGCCTTTGGCCGTCCATGCTTGGGAAACCATGAGGCCAAATTAAGACCATTGACTTTGAATGTCAAAACCTTGTCCACCGGTACAGTAGCGCAAAACTATGAAAAATCATTCAAACTGTTAGACTAA
Source organism: Cladopsammia gracilis (assembly GCA_022457155.1). Classification (NCBI taxonomy): domain Eukaryota; kingdom Metazoa; phylum Cnidaria; class Anthozoa; order Scleractinia; family Dendrophylliidae; genus Cladopsammia; species Cladopsammia gracilis. Next base: position 47,033 of record JAJGOT010000388.1, read on the forward strand.
TAATTAGAAAAAGCTACAATAACAGTTGCAGACTTTCAATTCCACAACTTGGGACAATGCAGTAAGATTCCGATTCACTAATGCAATGTTCGTTAATTTTGATTGCATCGAAAATGTCTGATTTCACCGTTTCAGCGCACAGTGCATTTTGGGTGACTTAAGTCCTTTAAAGTATTGAATATAATCTATCATGTGTTAAATGCAAAACATGTTGTGAAAAAATTAATCAGAACTGCTGGAAGCCACTTGAACTTTATTCCTGACAATTTCAATGTTCCAGATTAATATAATGCAGGGTGTGTTGCAATGTAGAGTGGTGAAGAGACAAGAGAGACAATCTTTGAATCAAAGATTCATTTGATTGTAGCTGGTCTTTATTAATGCTACAAAGAGAAGTGATTGCCATAAGAGATAATTCAAATCACCAATTAAAGGCTTTCATAAATTTAACTTGAGTTCCCAATTTTCATTGGGAAGGCAGCCATAATATCCTTTCCAAGTAGAAGAGCTTCCACCATCAGCTTTAAACTTAATCTCCTAGCCATACAGAACAGTCTGTAACACTTGTCATGTCATTTCTGACAGGACATTGGGGACATTGATTGATACTGTGATGTGTTAAGACATTAATATAATGTAAAACTATATACACCTGTAATGTGTATGGACCAATCAGATTTTCCTATTGCTGAATGGTACCTTTCTGTCACCTCACTTAATTAGCTTGCTCGCACAATCATGTCCTAACTCCTTCATAACTTATACATGTGATGACCTCAAACACTTCATCCTCCTCCTACTAGCTGTCTTGGGTGTGTGGGAGGGGGGGGGGGGGGGGGGGGGGGAGAGGGGGAATAGAAAATCCCAGGAGGGGTAAAGTTAAAAGTTAAATTCCCTTATTAGTGGTGTACATGTATGAATATCTTATATATGGTACCACATTTACACTGTTAAAACAGACTGTTACTGGTAATGAAAATCAGCTACATGTTGTACAGCCATGTAATATGATATAACAACCCAAAGTTTTTCTGTACAGTATCATCTCATTTTGATGTTTTTATTTGTACAAAATATATCATTCTATTATCGTTCTCTTTTTTCAGAGTATTTGTCAATAGAAGTCTTAGTCTGGACAAAATCAAATTCTTTGGCTTTGATATGGACTATACTTTAGCAGGTATTATGAGCAGGCTCTGAAGACCTTGACATTCATGTGACATCACTAAGAACATAATTAATATGTACTTCTTACTTAAAAGCACTTTTAGACAGTTCAGACTTGTTTCAATAACGTTTGTGTAATTCAAAGAAAAGCTTTACAAATGATGAAAAGGGAGAGAATATTAAAAATTAATGTGGTTAACTATTTCAAAGAAGAATTTTGGTTGTAAATAACCATGCACGTCATGTATGTATGTTGGTCTATAAGTTACTTGCAGCTGTTACAGTAATTGTTTGAGCCTTGTGTTGACAGTGGGCTTGAGCCACCAACCTTTGGAAAGAAAGTTCAGCACATGCGCACCTCCAGGATTTTATCACAACTGTCCTTTTTCAAAATAGCTGTACAATGCATATTAATATTTTTATTGACAGACTGCTTAATTAAATACTGGCACATTTTGGCCTCTTATCAAAATTTAAATGAATGTTTGTAAGTTAAACAGACTTGTTGTGGCATTAGCCCTATGTAAATGACTTTGTTATCCCGTTTCAGTGTATAAATCCCCAGTCTATGAAAAGAAAGCCTTTGATTTGGTCTGTGAAAGATTAGCCTCAATTGGCTACCCTCAGGTGAGTTACTTGAAGTTATTATATTTGAAGAAATTAATTAAAATGGCACCTTAAATAATTAAATATAATTCTTCTATCGACAAGTAAAAACAAGCGATGTAATATCCCGACGTTTCAGCGACCTCATGACGCCATTATCAAGGGTACAAATGAGAATAAAATTAACAAATGCGAGTTCAAGAGTAATAACTAATTTACATAGCGGAGGTGGCTACACAAATATTTTAGCACGGATAGAATCCGTTTGCACATTCAGACTCGGTGTTAATTGTTTGATGTAAAGCATCTCGTTGACTAGACAATCAAATTTGTTCATGCATTTCTTGAGAACTTTGAAACAGCTAAGGAGGTCCTCAGGGACAGCACCCGCGTGGTCGTTGTCATAGTGCTTGCGTACTGAAGATGACGTGCTTTTATGGCCATCCACGCGGGCATATAAATGCCCGCGCGTGTAGCCAACATAGCTCCCTGTATCACACAGGTTACATTTAAACTGGTACACTACGCACTGTTGATTAACTAACTGCGGTTTAGTCTCACAATCTTTAAGGTCTTGGCCAATTTTCCGACTGACAAATACGGGCTGGATTGTGGTCTGGAGTTTAATGCTAAGGTCTTTCAGCTGCGTCTTAACAATGTTAGCGGAGTCTTGGTCCTTAAAGGGTAAGACTACTCGGGTTACGTCATTTCCCGCCAAATTTCCCGAAGCCTGCAATGGTTGCTGGTCAGCAATTCTCGAGTTGATAAAGGTATTAATGGCAGAGTTGATAAGGTGGTAAGGATAGTCCAAATGTGAAAATAAAGACTTCAAGCGCTCACACTCCTCCGAGAAGTAAGGCCATGAAGAAGACAAACGGTACGCGCGATCGAGCATAGTTGTTAATAAGCTCCGTTTGTATCGATTGTCAACGTGGCTCTGATAGTGGACAAGTAAACCAGTGTTGGCACAGGAAACCCAAGCGTAATGTTTGCATATTAATGATATTTGAAAATACAAGACATTGTATGGAATTTCGAATTCAACGTTTTAAGCAATATATAAAATCAAAATTGCTGAATAAAATCGTTGAAGCATTTACTGGTGTTGTATTCTATCTTTATACAGTGTTTCTACGCTATTTGAACGATTTTTAGTCCATTTATCTTACCTTGTATAGTATAATGGAAAGGAAGGAGAGTTCGGAGCTTTCGGCGTTCGACACGTGTCCACAAATGGCTCATTTTTCGCACAAAAATTGGTGCTGCTCCCATTCTGACTGGTCGTCTTCACAATAGAATAACGTTAAATTGCATTTCTTCGAACAACTTGAACATCCTTTGTTGATTATGACGAACAAGCCGCTTCACAAAATCACATAGCACTGCAAAATAGGCGCCAGAGAGCGTGAAGAACAGGAGAGACCACGGTGCGCGGTCAACACTGGGTACCAGAGTAAAATCAAACCCCACAGGGAAGGGAACGTTCAATTTTGTCAACCTGTCATGTTTGTTGCGCCTACCACTCGGTAAGGACCAAGTTGTCATTCTGCTGGTCATGCTTTCGACGTTAAAACGGATACAAGGATCCGAAGAAGCGACGGAATACGGACCGTGTATCTGTTTCCTTCTTTACGTCTATTAGTAAAACATTTACCAACATTTACATTTACATTGAGCTCGGTTCAGCTCTTACGCTTTTGCAAGACATTAATTTTTTTTCTTTATGTAATAAGGGCCTGGTCGCACTACAGCCAAAAACAAAAATTAGCCCGTGCAAAAATCGAGGAAAACAAAAGAAACCGTTCCGGTGGGACACGCTTTTTGTAGAATGTGTTTGTTATTATGTCATAACACGCAAATATAATCTGCCAAATTAATTTCAGGCACCCACGTGCAAATGTTTTTTGTTTTACTGATATAGAATTTTAATTACCGATATAAAATAACATTAATTTTTGTAAAGAAAAAGCACGCTTTTACCTCGAATAGCGTATGGCGTGTTTCACAACAGTGACAAAGCACAGTTCAGTCGCACGGTTTACGTTTTCACAAAAAAGTAAAAACAATAAAAATTGACATTTTACCGTTTTTACTTTTTCAATCTTTTCTTCCTTGTCTCCTCCTCTTCAAGAGGCCGTTTTAACATCGTAGTCAGAGTTGCCACATTTATTAAAATCCCAGACCACAAGTTTATGAGAACTATGTCCTGGGTGTGCAGTCTTTCCCGTTATGTCTAACTCTGTCAGTTACTCGCTAATAAGCATAATTAATGGTAGGGAGGAAATTACTTCTAAATTACTTCTAGATTACTTCTAAATTATTTGATTTAGGGGGTGGGGGGGGGGGGGCTACCCCAACCCCTTTTAATTTCTAGATAAAAAAAACATGATTCACAAGAGGAAAGGATTAAATGCCCATTTTACAGAGTCACTTTCTATTTGACAAAAAAGTTGCAATTTGCGTCATGACGTTCTTACGAATTGCCTAGACGAACGATTATTACAATGCTGCCACACTGATTACAAAATGCGTAGCCTCCATTTATTACAAAACGTGAAAGTTATTACAAAATGCCGCAAGCCTCATTACAAAATGCGTCTGTTTAACAGAATGCCGCAGAATAAATGCTTTCAATGCGCCATGGTTAGAATGTTATGTTCAGGTAGTTGGCTTAAAAAAAATGCTGAGTGGTAGTCGTTGGCGGATATACTATTTACCGGGAGCCATCAATTTGCTTTGTTTGTGTACCGTGGGACGAAAAAACGAAGTTGCTCTCATAAACTTCGGCATCTGCGGTATCGGAACGTAAACAAGCCCGAAAATCGGGATCACTAGCCGAAAAATATGTCCTCTCCAAAGCCATCTAATAATTTCCTTACATTTGAACAGGAATGGAAAAAGGAAAGATTTTCACGCGAATTAATGTCGTGTACGGTATCTACTAAATCAGGATTAAAGTTACCGTGTGTAGGCAGGTTATAACATTCGGACACTCTTCATACTAATAGCATTAGTCTGAAAGTTACTTTTCAAATTGTAAAGGAGATCTGATGAGAATAGAAAAATCCTAACAAAAGAGGCTTGGTTTTAAGATGCAGAATGTGATATATAGTTGAAGATTGGCATGGACTCAAATGGGATAATCACACACAAATAACTGAACTAAAATATTAATTTATAAAGCGGACTCGTTACACGGATTTGTCTTCCTAAAACTATCTCTTGTCCTTAGTGGTTAACATATACCCCTCCCTTTGGCCATAGTTTATGTAGCTACATTATCGATACATTTCAAGTCTTTCCGGCTTTCCGGGAACTACACGTAACGTACATTTTAGCTACGCGGACTCAAATGGAATAATCACACACAAATAAACTGTAATCTTATTAAACGAACTCGTTACGCAGAATTGTCTTTATAAAACTATAACTTTATAAAACTCGTGGTTAGCATATACCCAACTTTTGGCCATAGTTTAACCATAGTACATTTAAATCTCTTCCGAGAGTTATTCTGTAGCTACATGGACTCAAATGGGATAATCACACACAAATAAACTGAACTATTTAGCGAACTCGTTGCACTGAAGGATTTGTCTTCCTTAAACTATCGTTTGCCCTTAGTGGTTAACATATACCCAACTTTTGGGCATAGTTAAACCATGACAATTTTCAACCTTTTCCGAGAATTATTCTGTAGCTAGATGGACTCAAACTGAAATGGGATAATAATACACAAATAAACTGAATTATTTATAAAGCCGGGACTCCTTGCACGGATTTGTCTTCCTTAAAGTATCTTCTGTCCTTTGGCGGTTAACATATACCCAACTTTTGGCCATAGTTTAACCATGGCACTTTACAACCTCCTCCGAGAATTATTCTGTATCTACATGGACTCAAAAGGAATCATTACTCACAAATAAACAGAACTATTTATAAAGCGGACTCGTTGCACGGATTTGTCTTCCTAAAACTGTCTTCTGTCCATAGTGGTTAGCATATACCCAACTTTTGGCCATAGTTTAACCATGGCACTTTACAACCTCCTCCGAGAATTATTCTGTATCTACATGGACTCAAAAGGAATAATTACTCACAAATAAACAGAACTATTTATAAAGCGGACTCGTTGCACGCATTTGTCTTCCTAAAACTGTCTTCTGTCCTTAATGGTTAACATATACCCAACTTTTGGCCATAGTTTAACCATGGCACTTTCCGACCTTTTCCGATAATTATTCTGTAGCTAGATGGACTCAAATGGGATAATTACACACAAATAAACTGAACTATTTATAAAGCGGACTCGTTGCACGGAATTGTCTTCCTTAAAGTATCTTCTGTCCTTTGGCGGTTAACATATACCCAACTTTTGGCCATAGTTTAACCATGGCACTTTACAACCTCCTCCGAGAATTATTCTGTAGCTACATGGACTCAAAAGGAATAATTACACAAATAAACTGAAGTATTTATAAAGCGGACTCGTTGCACGGATTTGTCTTCCTAAAACTATCTTCTGTCCTTAGTGGTTAACATATACCCAACTTTTGGCCATAGTTTAACCATGGCACATAACAAGCCTTTCTGAGAATTAATTTTTAGCAACGCTGACTTAAATGGGATAAGCACACACAAATTAACTGAGCTCTCCATTGAGGGGACTCGTTACACGGAATTGTCTTGATAAAACTGTCTTTAATCATTACTACGCACAAATTAAAATCTTTTATTGAGCAAACTACGACCACGGAAGTTTCTTCTTAAATTTGTATTTACATTTTAAATTTTGTACATGGCCTTCTGATAAAATTCTGTAATGTGCCTTTAATACACTTTAATTCATGTGCCATGCACATTTTCAACTGTAGACCTCTGGTTTAGTACTTTGACTTCTCTTACTGACTTGTGCTACATTTTGCGTCAGTGTTACATTTTGTACGGGGGTGACCACTCTAAGAAGTCCTGTTTCGGGAGAAAAACAAAATTCTTCCGGGAATCTGAAGATTTTGCCGGGAATCGGGAGACTCGAAAAATTTTCGGGGAAACATGAGATAATGTTGTTAAAATTTCGGGAAGTTTGAAATTTTTGCGAGAATGTCTCCGAAAAAATCGGGAAGATATTCCAAATTTTCGGGACAACTTTCAGTTCCACACAGTATTGCTGAAACAGCGTTTGTTAGAGTTGTCACCCCCCCGTATTTTGTGATGTAGCGATGATTCTTTTTGCAGCTTCAAAAAAACAAAACGTGTTTCTTTTCGCGAACATAACTATGTTGACAATCCCTGAATGAGTTTTCTGTTTCTATACCAGAGATATAATTTGCAGTGAAGTAGAAAGTTTAACTCATTCATATGCAAGACAGTGGGCCCTTTATTCTTTGCATTACAGAATTCCTTTGCTCTGCCACTTGAGTATTTACAGCATCCATCTCTGATACAGAAGCGTTGTAAGCAGTTGAATATCCTGTCAAAACAACAACCACAACAAAATTTAAAAAGTTGAACAAGATCTCAATTGGGAGTAATTTTTGCTAAATAAAAAGATTAAATTCTGTCAGTCAGTAAAGTGGAACTGTGTTAAAGCATACATTTTATACTTTCACGCCGTTACATGTCTGTGGTAGGGCACATTTACAGTACAGCTTGCTTGCGAAGACAATGATACATGTTGACAGTATTATCTTTTGACCATGGCAGTGGTGGAAGCTGCTGTTGTGTGTCGGTATAACTGGCACAACGTGTTAGAAAATCCACAGGATTGACCGTTCGCATACACCACACAAACTGCAACTTTGTCTCTAATCTTCCTATTGCTCTATCAAGATAACCTTCCTGTATATAGACATTGTTCTTATTATACCTCTCTTGTTAGTCTAAACTAGCCTGGTACTAAACATGACCAGAAAGAATTCCAAACACCTCACATGGAACAGATATGGACGAGACACCATTTGTTAGAGCAGAAGTACAATTAAAACCTTAAAAAATGATGATAAAAATCCACTAATGATACATGACGACAGCTTGTGCTGACTGCTATTAAACTCGGGAAGGGTAAATGTTTTAAAGTCAATTATTGTAACTGTCTCATATCTGCACAGAAGTAAAACATATTCATCAAGAACTGAAGAAGAACTTCCTTGTGTAGAATGAAGAGGGTCGTATGATCGCTGTGGTTGCAGCATGGCTTCTTGAACGTTCGTGTCATCCGGCTCCATAGCAAAATCAGTGCAAAACGTCAAGTCCTCCGTCGTCGGAGTCCGATGATAAATGACCTTAGCTTGCACTTCACGTGTGCGTGAAGTCTGTTTCCTCATCTTTGACATGTCTTTTGCCCTCAATTGAGAAAAGTCGTATCGCTTTCTGCTATTATAATAAAGGGAACCTAGTCGACTACGGTCCGCCCATTCTCGACCCCAGAGCTCTTCTCTTTTGCGCATGACCGAGGGAGAGAAGAGCTCTGGGGAAGCCTGTGAGAGAGTTAACTGCGATTGGTTTTCGGATGAAACAATGCAAATGCATCCGATTGGTTCATTTTTGAACGCGCGAAAAGTCAAACAAACGGCGCGAATTTTCCCGGGCAGACGGGCAAGCCTTGGCTCGTGGCAAAAAGTTCGCAAGAAACCGCGAAGGCTCTGGGGGGAAACAGTTCGCAAAACAAACATGAACGGATCGAGCGAAACCCCGAAAAAGCCGTGCAACGCAAATGTTAAAATCTGTTGTTGCTGTAATTCACATCTTTTAAACTATTATGATCGAATCGACCTTTTCGGGAAGACATCGGAAAGAGAAAATCTTCTGGAAAAGCTAAACGAAATCGGGAAGATCGAAGTGTGTGAACAAGACGAAGACTTCCTTCCGACCAAGATATGTAGGAAATGCTACAGGAAAATAACTGGACTAGCAAAGGCTATAGGTGATTTCCGAAACCTTTGTTCTAAATCAAGAGAAAATCAGAATGAGGATCTAGAGAATGTGCGCCTTAAACGAGGTAGGAAGGCCTGTTCGCCTCAGGAACCGAACGAAAAACGAAGGCCGGTTGTGACAACTGAGGAAAACAGCACTGCTTCGAGAGTACGAATGTCTTTATTTTCCCCGACAACCGATCAACACCCTGGGTCCGCTGTTAGTACTTGTGACATTCTCCCTTTCCCCGCGACTGCAGAGGAGAAAGATGAGTCGGTTGCAGAGGAACAATCAAATCACCAGATACATGCTTCAGAGATTTTAAAGGATGCAGGGCTTCGAAACCAAGAGGTTTGTGTTGAATACAGTCGAAGCTCTCGGACTTTCGTAAGCGGACAACTCTACTTACGGCCGCCTTGAATTCACGAGAATAATCCCTGAAAGTGGCCAGCCCCAGTTTAATAAAATGGACACTTTTTCTGCTTCCCGAGGGTGTCCGCTTATGGGAACTTCGACCGGCTGTAGTAATATGATCGAGTAGTAATATGAATCGAGTGAATGGTTCAAATCTCGCTTTAATAAGAATATGCACAAGTATGTTCTCTTCAAAATATCAAATTAAAATGAAATTGACTGAGACATACCCTATCGAAACAATTGACTATAGGGTTAAGGGATAACCTACTAAGTAAAAACCCGCAAGTAAGAACCTACATTTTTTAGAGTTGGCCTAAACAGGTTCTTGTTTAAATGGTAGTTAACACAATTTTAGGCTATCTGGGTTCTTAAATAGGTTCTTATTTCTGTGTAACAACAAATAAAATCCAGCTACAAGATAAAATGGTAATCAGCCTATTTTTCAGTCAACCCCACCCACCCCTCCCCCTCAACAACACCCTATTACATTAATTGATTTGTCTGCACAGCAATGGCAAGCTCCTGTTTTTCCAAACAGGATTCTTACCCAGCTCTGCATCACTAAGTGATGATTTTTGAAAATAAGAACCTGTTTTTCATTTTCTAGGCTAAATAGGTTCTTGTTTATAGGGGGTATAAATGACAAATTTGAGGCTAACAGGTTCTTAATTTTTAGGTTCTTACTTGCGGGTGTAGTTGACAGAAAAAAAAAACCAAACAAACAAAAATAAAAAAAAATAAAAACAGTTTCAGGGAAACTTAGGTCTTGGTGTTTTAATTACTTTAGCTGAATAAGGTATTAGCATCCTCCAACCCTTTAACAGTTCCCTGTAAAAAGTCATTAGGTAACCAACTCTTGTTGTTATCTCATTAACCCAGCTGCTTCAGTCATGCAAAGAGCCCATATCTAAAGTAGCATTATCAAAGCTGCTGTGTACTGTAAAATGGGGAATACCGGATGACATTGCTAAGGAAACTCTTGCTATTAAATGCATCAAGGGAGCCATCAAGCTGCAGATACTGAAGGAGATTAATGACCAGTGCCAGTCACTGTGTGTCAGAACACGTGGGCAACCCTCCATTCTAAAAGATACTTCTGTAGAAGCACTGGAAAATGTGGACTGGGGAAATATCTTGAGGGAAATGAGGGAAAGAGTACCAGATGTACTGGATTTTATTGCAACAGTGGCTGCTCCCAGACTGAAAAAAAATGTGGAGGACCAAATTCCCCCGGTGTGCATGGTCTATGCAATGATGATGAATCAAAGATGGCAAGAGCTAAGCCTTGTACAAAAAATATCCACTGTAATTTTGGGAATTGGCCACAGCAGTAAAAAGGTGATATATATAGTTTCATGTTTTTATCAGTCAAATTACAAGATCGTGAATAGTCCAGGTTGATGGGATTTAAATAAATTTTATGGTAGTACCCCTTCTTGCCTTTTAACACACACACATGTATTTTCCTTTCGCAAGATGTACATGTAGTCATATCTGACTTATATGACAACATCTTTAGTACAATCTTTGTTGTGTAACTCGTGTACAATATTTCTCTCAAATTATATTTAAACTTCAAAAGACTACATAATCTAGATTGACTTGCTTATATAATAAAATCTTTAAAAAGTTGATTTTTGTTTTTGTTTTATTAAATTGTCACTTTAATAGACCTTTGAAAGAATGAGAAGTCTGGGTGTCTGCCAGTCAAGGGCAAATTACTTGAAAACCATGGATGCCATAGGTAAATAACCATCTTCTAGTCATTAATCCATAGTCGATGCTATTGTTGTTACCCTTTTCTTGATTACATGTAATGGTGGCTTTTTTTATTTTCTTTATTCAAATTATAGGTCGTGAGCTTGTAGTGAAAGTACGCAATGTAATGAAGGAGAACAGTTCAATGGAAATAAGAGTTACCTTTGACAATTTTGATTTCAAAATGCTAGCCAACATCATCTTGAAGAATCATAGGAACTCTGATTTCCATTGGATCACACACTATTTAACCTTTGATCGGGTTTCAAGTGCTGGGTTAGATGATTCAAAACCCTTGGCTGACATAACTACTTTTAGCAATTCCAATTACTTGCTAAGTAAGGATGAGCTACAGCTGTTTAGACGTGATTTCACCATCCTTGTCAGCCGAGTACTGGTAGAATTCTTTCCCTGCCTTAAATCTCTGGTTATCCCAAAACACATCAAGCATCGCTACTCAGAAGAAATGGCAAAGAAATCGGTCATTGTGAACCTACCCATTGTTCCTTTCAATCAGTCAAAGCATGCTGATGTTGTTCAGTACCTGGAAGTACTACAAGACTTACTCTGTGAGGTCCATGCCCCAGATGACATGTATCCATTGAATGAAGAGGTCCCCCTGTTAGAAAAATTGGAAAGAACAGAGAAAATTCTTAGGGGTAGGTAAAGGAGTAAAGAACATGACTTGTTTAATTTGTCATTAATTAAGTCATTAAATTATAACAAAATATATATTGCTTTATTCTATACTTCCATTTAAAGAATCGTAACTTTTTATTTAGCAAAAATTTTGCTAACATATAACGTTATAATGAAAAAAAAAAATACTTTCCCATTAATATTATTAATCCCAGGGTTCATGCCCCAGTCAGTCATAATTTTGTGTTGATATTACATGTATGATATTTAAAATTAGACTAAATTTTACTCAATCTTATGGACATGTGGTGAAATGCTGACAATTTCTTATTCAAAAGTCGTGTGAAGATAGGGGTACTCCTTTATATGATCTTTATGGGGACGTGCTGCTGGACAGGGTATGGTTTTTGTTTCACCCCCCCCCCCCTTCCCCTCCCCTGTCCCCCTCGGGAAGACCTCAACTGTAAATGGCCATCAACTTAATTTTGTAGTATTTTAATGCCTTAGGAAAAAGAATCCCTCTTTATGGTGATCTCCTTGGTCGTGAACGTGTCACAGGAGCCAAGAGAACCAGAGCTGGTTGTGATTATCCATGCGAACGATTTGAAAACATAGTAGAGGCTGCTGCTATCTGGCATGCAAAGCAGTCGTTCCTTGGGGTAGGACTCAAAAATGTTTTATTTGTCTGTTATTGTGACTTCACCTCCAGCATTCAAGTATATCCATAACATGATGAAATGGAACCCTTTTAAATAAGAAGTTGACCCTTTAATCCCCAATATCAAAACACTTACCTACAGTAATTCTCCATTCTTGTCCACACACTTTTTTATAGAAGTAGTGGAAGAATTTGTTAAAATATCAAGAGAAAACATTTTTGCTGATCACATCCATAATTCCCATGAGTTGTTTGATTGATTTAGCATATAGGTATTACAATGTCTAATAGGTAGTTCTCTTTTTACTCCCTTCTTCAGTATATCTGGGAGCAGTTGTATAACACCAAATCTGCCCGGGATGTTGGCACTCTATACAACATCAGGCAGCGTTTTGGCCTTGTGAATGTTTCTTCCAAGGTAAAAAACAATTTTGAGAGTGCCAACTCCCTCATGCTGTCCACTACCAAAGCTTACCTGTGCAGTGCCTTCATGGAATATGCTGGACTGGAACGATTAGATGGTAACCCAAAGAACATCACAAGCCTTGAACCAAAAGACCTGGAAAAAGTCATTGGCTGTTTTGTTGATGAATATGTGATGGTTGAGTTTGATGTTGAAAAAGTCTTGCGACAGCAAAAAGAGCAGGCCCAGAAGCAGATGAACACAGCTCCTGCACCCAGACCTTGCCAGCGCTTAATGCAACAAGGTACAAAGTAACAAAATAAATGAATAAATTCCAACATAGTTAGGGAGTGGGGGAGGGGGTGGCCAGGGTCGGGGTGTCGGGGGGGGGGGGGGTAGTTAGGCCAGCAGCAAGGGTTTGTAATCAAATTTTACTGTAAAATTAATAATGAAATATGAATCCTTTATTTTTTTAAAAGATCCAGCACAGCTAATTAGCACAGGTGCTTTTCCAAGACCTATAAAAAGTTTACAATGTTTACATGTGAAATTAATAAATATCACTTAGTCTGTAAAAACAACAACTTTTTACAATACAATAAAATATGCAATCATTTATTTTTTTCAGATCAAGCCCAGCCAATTAACACAGGTCCTGTTTCAAGACCTGAGCAATCACAAATGCCGCCAGGTAAAATCAAGCTTATAGATTATATATATATCAACATAGGTTAACTTGTGAAATCAATTTGTAATATGACTTGTTCTATACATACAACAACTGTTCAGAATACATGTACATAAAAAGATGTGATCCTTTCATTTTTTTTTTTTCAGAACAAGCCCAGCCAATAAGCACATGCCCCATCTCCAGACCTCAGCGATCACAAATCCTGCCAGGTAAAAATGCTACATTGTGACAATCTTATTTTTCAATAACACTGCATGACACAGTAGACACAACCCTTGCTATAAAAATGCAGCCTAAGGTTTCTCAAGGCCAATTAAGATGATGTCATAAGCTTACAACTTATTTTAACATAATTCTTTAATTCTTACCATATTTTTCAATTTTACCTTTTAACTCTAATATTGTAAGGTGCTACTGAACCAGTGAAAAGAGGTTTATAACTTATATCTTTAGTGCTTTTTAATGGCATCATTAACTATAATTTGATTGACCATTGCCTGTGCAGGTCAGATTGTTGCTCTTCTTCAACCAATGCCTGACAAGGGACCTGAAGTCATAGGAGTTGGGAAAGTAGTAGCTCCACCCCCCAACATTATAACTCCTCCAGCTACTGTGGTAGTTCATGTAGCATATGTAGAATCACAAAGGTCTGGAATTAACATCCACCAGCTCCATGTTGGACAGTATGTAGTTTGGCAGGAAGACCTCTTAGCAGTATGTGGTCAGAACACTGCAAATCACAAAGCCAAGCATGACAAGCAGCAACCTGAGCCTGAGCCAGTTGCAAAGCCAGCAGCTACCATTTCAAATTTACCACCTCAAGATGCAGGCCATGATGACAGAATACAAAACTATGGCTTGCAAGTAATACAACTTGGTACACTACTGATGCAACTTCATGACACAGAAAAGGAGGGAGATGGGGAACGTAATGTAAGAAATGCCAAACTATTAATGTTATATTTTAGGTCAAGACCTAGAGGAATGAAGTATGCATTTGAAATGATGCGGTTTCTAACATGTGTAAAAGCCCTTTACACTGAGAAAGTGGCCCACAAGATAATTCATGGACAGTTTGTAAATTGGAGAGGTGGAGATGGAAAGAATGTTGCAGATGACCTTAAGCAAGAACACTTTGTGAAAGGGCACAAAACTGTTCTCAAAGACCTAGTTGCTAACAAGACTCTCAAAGCAGTAGAGAGGGGAACAAAGTCTTCCTGTGGTTTGAAAAGTATTTCAGACAATGTTGACAAGCAATGTAACATTGCTCCAGATTATACCCTCCACACCTCTCTTAGCAAGCAAGAAGATGAAAGAGAAATGATTGACCTTGTGCATAGCCTGAGGCCTTTTGTGTTCAAAGCAGGCCGCAAACATAACTCGTTCCCAACAATTACAAACAGCCCCCTTGATCGGTTAGATGCTGTCAAATTGGATACATGGCTAACCAAGCATAAAAAAAAGCTGGCTCGATGCATGTTGGCTGGAGCTGATGGCGACAGCAGTGATGATGAGAGTGAAAGTGAGGTAGAAGAGGAGGAGTCAGAGGATGAAGATGACAATGACTCTGATTAGAACATTAAAAATTACATGGACATGATTGTAGTGAGGCAACAGCACTCTCTCAGAAAATTTTGTTTTAAGAGATTGTCGGAAGTTATTTGGCAGAATGGGATAAACGCCAATTTTGTTACTTGAGTCACTAATTATATTGCAGACATTTGTTGCAAATTATACTGTAATGGCTGTTAGCTCAAGCAATCATGGTCATGTTTACCTTTCCATTAACAAATGGCATCATTAATCACAATTATTACAGATACTTTTGCAGTGGCTTCCTCCATTCAGTAATACTGATTAAGAGAAAACCTAAACATATTTGCCGAAGCCTACACCTTGGGCTTTGAAAGGACACTCTGTACAATTTCAAAAATAACTTTAGCATTGTCCTGACTAAAAACTGGCAGGGAAGAAAGAATAGCATCTACTGAGTTCAAATACTCAATGTTTTCCACTGCCATGTCAACTAGTTGCAAGCTGAAACCAGTTGATAGGCTAATGCTTCCAACACATGACCTTGAAGTTCC
The DNA here is from genome assembly GCA_022457155.1 of Cladopsammia gracilis. Lineage (NCBI taxonomy): Eukaryota > Metazoa > Cnidaria > Anthozoa > Scleractinia > Dendrophylliidae > Cladopsammia > Cladopsammia gracilis. The sequence goes on from JAJGOT010000388.1 coordinate 62,371, forward strand.
CAGGCCTTCACGATAAGAAAGAAGTTTTTGCCGTACCAGGTCTCTATGCTCTTTAGAGATGGCAATGGTGTCTGCAGGCAATGTACTGTCAGCATCACATCCATGTAGATCTTTGTGTTTTGGGACCACATCTTTGCACAGTTCACATTTGCAAATGTTTCTGTGATGATCACAGCAATTGTGACCACCATCTTTCCTTCTGGGAGCATAATACCCAAAGTATTGCAAGATGATGTCTCGTTTGCATTCTGAAGACTTGGCAAATTTAATCATGGTATCTTGTAGTCCTCGCTTTGCCTTACTGATATCATATGCATTAAAATAGAGAGTAGCCTCCGCTGGCAAGCCATCCCTCCCTGCCCGGCCTGCTTCCTGGAAGTACTCTTCCATGGTATAAGGTACTCCCAGGTGAACAACCCTTCGGATATTTGGACAGTCAATTCCAATGCCAAAGGCAATGGTTACAAAGAAAACTCTGTGTTTACATTTATTGTTGACCAGCTCATCCATAATACGCTCTTGCTGGTGTTTTGGATATTGAGCGTGATACTGAGTAAAGAGCCTGTTCTTTGCTACCTGTTCTGCATCAATTGGCTCATACTGCATATTATCCAGCTCTGAACTAAAATACAAAAAACTTTCCGCACAGGTTTCAAGATCCCCATAAAAGATTGTCAAGGGCATGGCTGATCTTTTTGCCTTTAACTCATCAACATAAGGTTTGAGGACATTTACCCTTTCTTCCTTTGCAGCTGGCCGGGGTCTTGACTCAAAATAAATGTTTTCCCTATCTGGATTCACCTCAACAATAAAAGGGAGCTGGAGACCAATGGAATCAATTATCTTTTCCCGCTTGCATTTTGTCGCAGTGGCAGTAAGTGCCATAATAGATACATCTGGCAATATGCTGCTTAGAGCATCTAGCTTTCCAAAAGCTGGGCGAAATTGTTTCCTAACATATGCAAAAGAAATGCAATTTTATTGATGAGGTGCACAACACTTCCCACCACCTTTTAAACTGTTTTCAAAGTTAAAAGGGAGTCAGCATCACAATGCACAAAACTATTATGTTCAATAGGTTTTATTGTACATAGATGCAAATAAACTTACAAATGAAACATTCATGGTCGAACATGTCTATCATTTACAACATGGTTTGGAAATATAAAATATTACTGTGAGGCTAGATGTGCCGGAAAGTAAACAATTTCTGAGCACGACATTGCAAAGGAAATCAAACTGAACAGAAGTACTCACCAGTCATCCACTAAATGCGCCTCATCCACGACAATACAGCGCACATTTCTCTGAAATGTGGCCGTTTTCAGCATACTTTTAGTACTTTTCTCCAACAGAATTTCAGGGTGAGAGAACAGAAGTTGAAGTTTTCCTGCCGTAGCAAGGGACATCGCTGAGTCGATAGATTTCTTGGTACCGTCCAGAATAATTGCTCCAAGATGGTCGAGCTTACTTATCTGATCGCGCATCAGGGCATTTAGTGGAGAAATTACGACTGTGATTGATTTCCCTTTCACAGGAGGTCCGTTTGAATCAACAAAGTCGAAAACGTCACTTAACAGATGAAATATTAAGGACTTTCCAAATCCTGTGGGTAAAACCCCTAACACATCCTTTTTTTTACACACCACGGCTTCAATAATTTCTTTCTGTTCTTTTTTTAAACGAAAATTACAGTCTTTCCCAGACTTTGTTAATGCAAATTCCAAGGCTCTAGCTAGCAGCTCCGCCATTTTGTTTTTCGACTACTGGGCATGCGCCCTGTAGACCATATAGCCAGATTTTGCAATGGCTACGCCTGCGCGGGGTTTCCCAGAGCTCTTCGGTCGCGCGGCCCAAAACAAAAAAAGACCGAGAGCTCTGGGGTCGAGAATGCGGTCCGCCATTTTGAATTGTTTTGCGGGTCACGTTCTGCACATGCGTACTACATGGTTAGTTTGTATGGTTACCTACCCATATTTTGGACCGTATAATACCTCCTCGATTAGGGGTGAACGGTTTAGTAGCTGGGTTCCAAGAAAGGGGAGCGTGCCATCTTTTTCGATTTCCATTGTGAAGTCATAACCAAACCTGATAAAGGGTCTGGCGTTGTCGTCATGGACAAGACTGAGTATATACGTTTACTATCTGAAGCGTCTGTTAATGACACCAACAAGTTTCGTCCTGTCCCACTAGAAAGACCAAAGTCCAGGGGCAGGCCGCCCAAACACTACCACCCGCTGCTGGATAAAGAAAAAATGCTACAATCTACTGTTCGCAGAATCCTGCCAAAGGGCATTGCTGATCCTATAAGTCCTTCAGGCTCAAGACTAGCACACCTATATGGGCTACCAAAAACCCATAAGCAGAAGCTAGCCATACGTCCCATTTTATCAGCAACAAACACCTATAACTACGCACTGGCCAAGTGGCTTGATGACAAGCTAAAACCGCTGTCTTTGAATCAACATACCGTTACAGACATCTTCGATTCGTGAATGAAGTGCGAGAACTGAAAATCAACAAAGGTCATATCTTGGTATCGTATGATGTGTCATCTTTATTTGCCAACGTGCCGTTAGATGAAACAATTGTGATCCTGACTGAAAAAGCCTTCAGGGACAACTGGTTTA
>JAJGOT010000388.1:67500-265000 GCA_022457155.1 Cladopsammia gracilis
TTAACTATCTTAACTAACAATTGCACTCCTTTTCTAGAATTGGAACTAGAATTTGGAATAATATACCTATCAATTTACGTAACCAAAGCAAAACATGCTTTAAGTCCAAATTAAACAGATTACTAATGGAGGTTTTGGAGAGTGAGGATATCTATGTTGATGTCGAATTTCTTTGTACCAGTCTTTGTAATTTTAAAACACTTAATTGACTTTAATCTGCACTTTATTACCCCTTCTCCTTAATTTGTATATATATATATATATATATATTTTTTCATATTTATTTTTATTTCTATTATTAATTAATTTATTTGTTGTTGTTACAGTAACTAGTCATAAATTATCCATTCCTTATTTTCGTATTTTATTGTTATCTGTCAATTATTTTATAGTGAGCTCCTGTAATTGTTTAGTGTGTAGCAACCTGCCACGATTAACTTTAGTTATTTGCGGGTTGCTAATATGATTTGTTTTATTATTTGTAAATAAATCGTTGTTGTTGTTGTTGTTGTTGTTGTTGTTATCATAATTATAGGGTAAATTTACTAGTCAGATGAAGTGAATGTTGTATTGCTATTAATAACCAGTTGACTAATAAATAATATTTATGATAATGGTTTTTGTTTCTGTCAGGATGTCCTCAAATTTCAATATGATGAAGCTTTCCCAGTTAGGTGAGATCAACAGTGTGAGCACATCCATGTATAAAATATTGTCCTGATCGAGTCAAAATTAACCACTTGATATATATCTATCATTATTTGGTTGAATCAAGTCACTAATCCCTGCAGGCACCATTCAGTGTTCTTTTGTACTTAGTCCTAATATTGTTTTTAGAGCTTGTGACATAAAATTTTGGCACACATCAAACCATATATAGATTGACTTGAGCATCCATATGTATGCCTATGAAACAGTCCCCCGAAGTACTGGTAATTTATGATTGGAAATAGACCCACGCACATGAATATGGGCACCATGCTCATCGCCTTGAGCATGGAGCTTTGCACCATACTGCAAAGGTATATATCGTATAAAAATTATTATTAATACCATTTTTGACCAAGGACACCTGGAACCCAAACGCTTTATCAGCTATAACATAGTCATTTAATAAAATATTGTTATTTACCTGTTTTCCTGTGTCTTATTGAGTCATTTTGGAAGCTATTTGAATCAGAGTGAAGATGGTTGACCTTGCACGTTTGAAATATTATCTTGTCTGCCGCTTCATAAATACGATGAAACCCGAGATTCTCCCCCAAGTAGAGTTAATAGTTAATGTAATGGAAGCTTGAGACGTAATAGGCGCATCGTATTTACGAAAAGTGGCAGACAAGATAATAATTTATTTGAAACATGCAAGGTCACCGTCTTCGCTCTGATTCAAATCGCTTCTAAAATGAACAGGAAACAGGAAAGCAGGTAAGTTATGTTATCGCTAGTGAAGCATTTGGGCTCCCTGCATGTGCCAAGGATTTGTATGTGCTTGTTTCTTATTAGGGGTCTCTTCTTTGACTGTGAACTTGGAAATCTGCTGAAGGTATGGAATCAGTTATTTTTCATTTTGGAGCTAGGTAGGGACTTATAAATCTCTGATACTACAGTCATTTTAGTGACAATTGCAAATGCAAGTGACAATATACAGCTGTACCAAAAGGGAGTATGAGTTGTGGAGAAGAAGTGGTCCATGCTGCTGGGATCCTGGCAATAAATTATCTTGGCAGGAATCCTGCCTGGAATCCCAGCAAGAATCCCATCACCTGCCGGGAACCTACCAAGAAATTAATTTCTTGCCAGGATCCCAGTGAGTATCCTGACAACAAAAAAATCACGGTGCCGTTGTGATTAAGGTGGCTCCGAACAGTTTCCAGCACTTTTCAAGACTTAGATTTTGATGGGTCATTAAAACCACTCTTTATCAGTTGATGCTACAATCATGATATCACACGAATGCCCAATGATTGGTGAACACGTTGTTATCATTTTTGTGACACAATAATAAAATATGTTACTATAGCAACAGTATAACGTGCTGAAAACACCCTCAATTGTAGCTTTAAGTGTTCATAACTAAAAAATGACTCGGTAAACCCCATTTTTATTGTCGAATTTTGATCAGTAGGATAAGGTGCAACTTTTGGCAAAGTTTAAAAAAATTCTGTAGGTGGGGTTCAGAGCTTCCTTAAATTTTCGAAAATTTAAGATAGCTCTGAACCCCACCTACAGAATTTTTTTAAACTTTGCCAAAAGTTGCACCTTATCCTATTGATCAAAATTCGACAATAAAAATGGGGTTCACCGAGTCATTTTTGAGTTACGATGTTATATATGTTGTGATTTATTTTGTAGGTTGACACTTATGGGAATATCCTTGTATGTGTACATGGTTTTGAATTCTTAAATGGGTAGGTGATAGTCCTTGTAAACGTTTTAGCATGATCGCGGTACAATGTTGCCTTGATCGTACTGCACCACGATTTTTGGATCGCAGCGTAGTCGCGGTTAAAATCGCGGCGGGCAAAAACGCCGTCGTAATGGTAAGTGGGAAGCCAACAAAAGGCAATGACAGGAGATTGTAGCATCATCCCATGTAAAAATTTTAGCACGATTGCAACTGATACAGTCACCTATGAAAGTTGAAACAAACACTTTATCTTTTCTTGTTTTGCTTTCGTCACTAAAAAATGGTCCAAATTGCATAAACATACTAGCCAGTTTACCTCCTGTCCAAATACCAACATCTGTCCCCGATATTTTCTATGATGCCACAGCTTCTCCCTTGGAACCACAGGCACAGCATTTTGTGGAAAGACTGCTGGTAATGAATGGCTATCTGCCATGTTGATTCCTTCATATGTTCGATCTCTGGCTACCGTTAGCTACAAAGTTAGCCGCTGGAAAGTCTTATTTTACTTATAAAGTTTGTGACAAGATTGTTTTGTATACGTATGTAAGGTTTTGTTTTCGTATTTTCGTACTTCCTCATCCGACACTACTACCAGATGCTGGATTTAAAAACACTTTTCAACCAACCCCAATAATTTTTTTTTATTATACAAACTGGCATCTAAACATTTGCATCCGGTGCATTTGCATAAATATTTTGCATTTGTATTGGTGCCAACAGGCGACAGGTTTAAAGGGGCATTGTCATGCAGATTTTGTAGTACACTGGTTAAAATACACCAAATAGTTGACAAAGTACCTTTGGTCAAACATTAAATCGTTCTTAGAACACCAAGAAGAAAATATCAAGTGATTTCTACAAGGAAGAACAAACCATAATAGGTGTTTCTGGGATTTCTCCATGACTCTTGGAGGAACTTGAAAAAATTGAATCCATTTCCATCCTGGCCATCCGCAGCCAAAGATAACAAATACTCTTATAGTAGTTTCTGTGCACTAGTAGGCAGAGTATTTGTAAACAAAACTGGACCATCATTAATTTTGTAAGGTTTCGTTATGGTGGTTTTTTTTTTTGGCTTTTCCAAAGTGATACTTAAAGTAGGTGACATAGCGCCTTTAAGGATTTTTTTTTAATTTTGAGCCCTGCGTTACAACTGGCTACTTGTTATTCATAAAATTCATTTTGAGTGGCTGTTGAGTGAGGCTGTTGAGTGAGCATTTGAAGATCATACAGCTGGCCATGGGTAATATTGTTACTTTTTTTGTTACAGCTATGAAGTCAGAAGATTGTACCCTAACAAGTTTGTGCAAGTAAGTTACATGTAAATGTTGGTTTTTCTTAGTTTATTATAAAAGGATGGTGTATAATACTATTGGCGAGTTTACTGTCAACATTTTTTCATATAGTGCCGGTTTAAGGGTCACTGTTTTCTTTTTTTTTTTTGCCTTATTATTATTTTATGTAAACAAAACAAGACTTTGATTTTATAGTACAGTTCTATCTTCACTCGCATCACCTTATGCAAATATGTTTGTGTATTTTTGCAATTTTTGATTTTCAAATCAGTTTCTCGGGCAATTTTTGACAAACAAAAACTGTTCTTTATTTGGAAAGTAGTGGTACTAGTTATTCTAGACAGTGAAAAGTTGTTTTTGTGAACTTTTCTACGGTCTATAAAAATGTACTGTGCAGACGTTCGCGTAATACTGTTTTTGAGAATTGCTAAAATTGAAAATAGCCTGTTCGTCAATCTTAATTCTTGTGCTTCCAACCTTTCATCTTAGTTAAGTTTCACCTTAGTTAAGCTTGTTCAAAGTGCGACGCTGTTAGGCTTGGGCTATCTATATATATTACGTTCTTACGCTATAACTTCAAGGTTCTCTCACCCTTTCTTTTTTCCAAGCTGAGTTACCATAATTGTTCAATCCTTATTACGTTATTACGCTATAACTCCAAGGTTCTTTCACTCTTTAATTTTTTCCAAGCTGAATTACCGTGATTGTTCAATCCTTAATACGTTATCACGCTATAACTCCAATGTTCGCTCACCTTTTCTTTTTTCCAAGCCGAGTTACCGTGATTGTTCAATCCTTAATACTTTATTACGCTATAACTCCAAGGTTCTCTCACCCTTTCTTTTTTCCAAGCTGAGTTACCGTGATTGTTCAATCCTTATTACGTTATTACGCTATAACTCCAAGGTTCTCTCACCCTTTCTTTTTTCCAAGCTGAGTTACCGTGATTGTTAAATCACTATTACGTTATTACGCTATAACTCCAAGGTTCTCTCGCCCTTTCTTTTTTCCAAGCTGAGTTACCGTAATTGTTCAATCCTTATTACGTTATTACGCTATAACTCCAAGGTTCTCTCACCCTTTCTTTTTTCCAAGCTGAGTTACCATGATTGTTCAATCCTTATTATGTTATTACGCTATAACTACAAGATTCTCTCACCCTTTCTTTTTTCCAAGCTGAGTTACCGTGATTGTTCAATCCTTGTTCAATCCTATAACTCCAAGGTTCTCTTACCCTTTCTTTTTTCCAAGCTGAGTTACCGTGATTGTTCAATCCTTGTTCAATCCTATAACTCCAAGGTTCTCTTACCCTTTCTTTTTTCCAAGCTGAGTTACCGTGATTGTTCAATCCTTATTACGTTATTACGCTATAACTCCAAGGTTCTCTCACCCTTTCTTTTTTCCAAGCTGAGTTACCGTGATTGTTCAATCCTTGTTCAATCCTATAACTCCAAGGTTCTCTCACCCTTTCTTTTTTCCAAGCCGAGTTACCGTGATTGTTAAATCACTATTACGTTATTACGCTATTAGAGCATTGACTGCTCTTTAGCCCTTTTCACTTTTTGAGCTCATTTCTTGTGAGTTTTCAATTCTTATTACGTTATTACACTTTTACGCCTAGGACTGTTTTTATTCCTCAAGCTCCTTTACCCTGAGAATATAACCTCCTTTGTTAAACAGGCACAGCAAGGTAAACCCCTTCCTATCCTTTGTTATACTGAAGATCTTCTCTAAGAAGTTTGCTTGCCCATTACGTTATTTTACGTTATTATGGCGTAATAACGCGGAAAAAAAGAAATGGAAATCCTATTTCAGGCATGGTATAAAAGGTTATTTCCGTTGTTTTCACTGGACACTATTTTACATATAAATAGAGGTTCAAGAAAAATATAATAAAACTACCATAAAACAAACAAGCAGAGAAAAACTGCTGCAATAACTGTACTTACTTTTAAGAAAATTCAATGGAAAATCTGACCTTATGTGTTATAATCAAAAGCAAATTATTTTATAAATTAATTATAATATTTAAATTTATACTTACTGACATCAACATGTGCGATTCCAGAAAATATCTTTACTACCCTCACCATGACTGTAGGGGATTATGCTACTTATAACCCCCCTCCCCCCCCCCTCCCACCACAACCATCACCTCCACCTCAGTTCCATAGTTTTGTTTTTTTTCAAATGTAATGTCGAATTCCCTCCCATTGAGGATTTAGCAATGTCAATCAAACCGGCCCCCACCCCTTGAAACACCCCCTGTTACGCCACAAAATGTAATAATTGACGCAAAATGTAATAGTAACCCAAAATGTAATAACTTTTGACGCAAACTGTAATAGTAACCCAAAATGTAATAACTTTTGACGCAAAATGAAATAAACTCGGTAACCCAAAATGTAATAACTTTTGACGCAAAATGTAATAAACTAAAGTAACGCAAAATGTAATAAATTTGACGCAAAATGTAATAACTTCAGTTTTGTCGAAGCTAAAAGGGGCAGTACAAATATGAACATCTATACTTGGAAACGAAAAACGCCACCTATCAATTAAGCTGTACACGTCATCGATCACGTGACTAGATCGAAAATCTACTATTTCCGTTTTATTATACAAGTCAATCACCAAATTTGGCAATCACAGCCAAAACGGTAAGCCAAACATCGTCTATGAATCACATGGTGTGACGTCATGGATCACGTGACTGGATTGATTTTCTTTAAAATCTTTGAAATTTATAAATTGACATACAGTAAAATTCAGAAAATAAGCACCGGGGCCTATACATTTCAAAGGACTATTTCGAGGGGCTTATATTCGGTAGGGGCTTATTATACGGAACTTTTCAAAATGGGTTAGGATTGACAACAAAAACAGCTTAAACACTCAACAAAAAATAGCTAACCCTAACAGTCCATGGGCTTATATTCGTAGGACTGAACTTCTTATAGGAAGCCATTTTTGCGTTTCGAATTTGGGGGGCTTATATTCGGAGGGGCTTATATACAGAAGAGCTTATTTTGGGGGATTTTTCGGTATGTGATCAGCTACCAAATTTTCCACGTTTCATTTTATTAAATTATTGAACGACAACAAAACCTTCCTATCATGATAAGCAAATGCAGTCCGTACGTAGTTCATGAGCTACCCAGACTGATTGAATGTTGTTGTTTTTTGCATATAATAACTAAATCTGCCTATCATGCCTATTCTGAGATTTACCTGTTGACTTAAACATCTTTCACTTGGTTTCGAGTCATTTCGCAACACAGACAAACGAGAATAACTGCCACGAATGTGGGCTCTATTTCTAAAGACGGTTGAAATCCACCACCTGAACTTTATAACTAGCTAAAACCAAAATCCGGGACCCAAAAATGGATAAATCTGCTGCAGGACATGATCCCAAAATCCGTTAAAATTTTGCTCTGAATCCGCAATCCTCCAATTCGTAGTCCGATTCACCCCCCTCTCTCAAGAAAAGTCAGGAAAGCTCAGAAATTTCGATTTCTCAGACGTTACTATATGTATAGAAGGGGACAAAACACGTGAACGTTTGTGTTGTGTTTGGTGTTATTTTTATTGCCGTTTTTAATCCTTTTGGGGCCATTTTGATAAAGCTTTCTGTTCGTTACTTCGAAGGTTTCAGGTTTATTTTCATCGCTCGGCAAACGCTCGATATCCAACTTAAACTTTGCTGGAAGTGGGTTTCTTACTCTCTTGAATATGGTTGCCAAGTGTTTCTGGTTAAATTGTAAAATTGAAACGGAGATATTAGCGATTTTCGATCTAGTCACGTGATCGGCGACGTGTCAAACTGAAGTTATTACATTTTGCGTCATATTTATTACATTTTGCGTTACTTTATTTTATTACATTTTGTGTCAAAAGTTATTACATTTTGGGTTACCGAGTTTATTACATTTTGCGTCAAAAGTTATTACATTTTGGGTTACTATTACATTTTGCGTCAAAAGTTATTACATTTTGGGTTACTATTACATTTTGCGTCAATTATTACATTTTGTGGCGTAACACCCCCTCCATCCCTCCCTCAAGCCAGCTTCCATTGACAGGTGCATAAATTAATGGAAGTACTTGATATTGTAATTTAAAAAAAAATGTTTTACTGAATTTGCAGGCAGACTCTTCCAGATACTATATACTGAATACGTTATTCAATTTGCCAGGTAAGTTATATTTCAGAAAATCAGCTCTGATCAGAGATTTTGATTTATACTTGTCGGTAATAATTTATTAGTGAGAGGCTGTGTGGAAAAAGGGCCTATATTAAAATGCCACTATGATAAAAAACATACATTTTGTGTTCTCTTCATATTTTGAAAATATAAGTACAGTAAAAACTCGCAAGTAAGAACCTTGTTATTAAGAACTTGTTAGGCTAAAATTTGCCAGTTAGACCCTCTCTATACAAGAAGCTGTTTAGCCTAAAATTTGAAACAGGTTCTTATTTTCTAAAATCTATATAAAAAATGTGTACCGTGCACTTGGGCAAAGAGTAGTACATGTATATAATGTTAAGTTCTGAAGGAGGACTTCAAAATGTGATCAGTGCTTCAATTTTTCTTATTATAGTCATTTTTAATAAATACTTACTTATATAAGGAATACGCTGAAAACCACCAAATTCTATAAGCTACAATGTAATTTTTTCTTCAGAAAATAAGAACCTATTTAAGAACCTAAATAGCCTACATTTGTGGTAATTACCATTTATGTAAGAACCTGTTTAGGCTAACTTGGGAAAATGCAGGTTCTTACTTGTGGGTTTTTACTGTACTCGTTACTTACCTTGCGAAGTTTCAAGTCAAAACTCGTACGGTAAGTGCGATTATTTTAACTTTATATTTCGAATTCGGCTTGCCGCCATTACAGTAAACACCCGTGTATAAGAACCTAGTGATTTAAGAACCTACAGGTTGAAATTGGGCATTTTAATACCCAAATATATAAGAACCTATTTAGGCTGCCAAAAAACAATAGGTTCTTATACAAAAAAAAAAAACACTCTTATTTTGTAGCCAAAATACTGGATTTTAATTGATAGAAATTGTGAAATTTCTGAGAAACACCATGAAAATTATTTGTTTAATTAAAAATCTTTTAAATACAGAGTATAGAATACTGTATAGAATTATACTGGTGTAGCATTGGGACTTGAATCTGTAGAGTGCCCTGACTTTTGCTCATGTGAAATACACATTACTGCTTGTCTTTTTCAGTCCATCTGTAACACTGATACCCAAAGATAATGTTTGTTCTTTCTGTGCTTCAATCATTTAGGAATTTCGATCCTGACATTCCCTAACTTCTGAAATGTTCAGGTTGCATGTGGTTTCTTTCTTCTTTATGCTTGAGACCAGCTTTTCAAGGTACCTCTTGTTTCCTGACAATTTGTAGTCCACTGGGAACTCAAGTCCTTCTCCTCTGTTGTATCTAGCACATATACACTTAGCCTCTACTTCTCCATAATTACGAATAAATCGGGCGAATACCTTAGATAGTTCTATGGGAACATGCCCAACAACTTTGCCTTGCTCATTGTTGACAGCCACTGCATAATTATTTGTCGTACGCATTGTCAAGTTCTCTTTCGCACGTCAACACTTCACTGTAAATATGGTAGCCTATGATACTGAATTTATTATTGTTTAAAAAATAAGGCTTGGCATTTTTGCAAATACAATTGTGCAACCATTATGACATACTAGTACTACAGTAGTTCTCTGAATGGTATCACTATGACAACTCCTACAAATAAGAACCTACTAAGAACCTAATCAGCCTGAGTTCGGAAAAACTACCCCAAAATATAAGAACCCATTCAGCCTGAACCCAAAAATTCTAGGTTCTTATACGCGGGTGTTTACTGTACTCAATTAAAAAATGACCGGGACTGAACCCTGAGAGTTGGATCGAGTTGGCTGGCCTAAAGATTTTGTGACGTCACTGAATCAACACGTGCCTTTTGGCTTTGTTGTCTGTGACCTGGAGGGAACCGCTTTGAGTCATTGACGTCACAAATCAAGTCATGTGTACCAGATCGCAAACCAGTAGAACTTGGGCTCGAATTTATGAATGGAGTAATGGCGGAAGGATTTTACGTGATTTTCATGGGTTTTCAGCCAACTATTTCTGGGCTGTGTAATTTATATCAATCTAATTTATCGCAATTCACATTTGTCTAAACCATACATTTGCATTAAAAAAGTGGAAAAGAAATACAAAAATTTTCGTTGTAGTGGCACTCTAAATTTTTACATTTTCATTCACAAATTGTGTTTTCTTTTAGCCCAATAGCATTCTGTTGCTGAAATAATGGTTGGTTAATATTTACCAACCATTGGTAAACAAGGTTTACGATTCTGTGCCTCTTTTACAAAAATAATTAGGGTGGTAGCCATTATGTACAGTATGTTGTCTTTTTTTGTGAAAATACAGGATCTTAATACCTATAATTTATAATTGTATTGGCTCTCTTTCACTTTAACTTACATAAGTTCACCTGTCATTACTTTTGCAAGAAAGTGCTATCTCTGTTAAAAAGATGTAGTAAAAAATGTCAAAATTGCACATAGCCCCTTTATGCATGGGGCACTGAAAGCATTGATAATGTTTTCCTCTGTATTCACAGAAACACATTTACTAGCCTGCTTAGTGGATTACTTTGACAATAGTCCAGACTTTAAAAGGTTAGTGTTGATGTTACTCTAAGGCCAAATAATATAGGAAACATTTTCTTGCATATATAAGAAAGTAAAAACGGAAGGAATAAACTAGAAGTAATCATTATTATAGTGCGTCTCCTTATCCCGTGGCACCTTGTTTGACCTAGTACCTCAGTTTCATGAATTAATTCAGCCACTGTTTGAAAGGGCTATGTCGCGAGGTATGTCACGCAGGCAAAAACATCGGGCCGACATCAAACAAATTCACGCTATCGCCGTGGGATCGGGCAAAATCCTACCGTGCTGTGTACTCCGAAAGGTCTCAGATTTTTCCGACATATAAATAGTCTATTTGTCTTGATTTCATTCGGTTATTTCTCCGATTCTGAAATTATACTCCTTAGTACATGTACTAATACCGGAACCGGAAATGACAAATTTCTGAGAAAGCCTGAAAAAGTGCTCCCGTGATAAACTTCTTGGACACCGCGTTAATGGAGCATGAAATCGACGATTAAGTCACGCAACATTCAACGTGAATTTCGCAGAATTTTTTGGATAACATTAAAACTACCAGTTGCAAGTAAGACACAAGACTGTTGAATATAATTCCTTTATTAACTAGACAAATTTAGTCACAAAACTGCGAAATCTTTAGTCGCAAATGCGCCTGATGCAGGCGCAATGTCGAGCACTGTAAAGTTAATCTGCGTTCGCCAGGCGCGGCCGGTCAGTGAATTATTGCTACAAGACATACAGCGAATTGCATCGTACCGTAGAACATCGCGAAGAACGACGTCGGTATTTAGGTGAAAGCTTCCCAAATCAGGCAGAGAAACACAGCGAAATCAAGATAGAACATTCAAAACATACCAAAAGTAGTAGGCATTGAAATATTGAGCCGTACGATTCCAAAATTGAGAAAATATCCGAAACTAAATCAAGACAAATAGATTATTCACAACCCCAGCTCCCCAGGAGGATGCCTGAAATGCTGGATACTATTGTGACGTTTCAAGATGGCGCAGATTTTCTCGATTTGTTCCGCCTAGACTACGCGCTAAGCATGCTGGATACTATTGTGACGTTTCAAGAAGGCGCAGATTTGGTACGGACACTTTTCTCGATTCGTACCGCCTAGCCGACAAGATTAGGAAGCGTCCCCTTCGTCGACGAAATTATATACTCACTGTTGGTTTAAAAGCCAGAAGTTTTGGGCATAGCCCTTCTTCAGTGCCGACGTTTGTTTATAAACGTTCTTTTCAATATTTTCTTGCAACAGATCATGTACTGTACTAACAGTGTTGCATCGCAAATTTAGTATGGCCTGATATAATTAAATATGCACAGGTTGTAATGGCCTGGTGCATGGTATTCATCTGGTGATTACGGTCGTAATACCGTGCATATGCACAAAATAATTGTTTCAATTCATGCTCAATAATCAGAAAGGCATGATTTTGGCACGATTTATACACGATTTTAAGGCACGATGTACGGGGTACGCACACTTTACACACAGTTTATGCACACTTTGGGCACAATTTATAGATTTAGGCACGGCTCAGATAATATTTTCTGGGAAACAGTCCCCCACCGGATTCGGGTGTGAATGTGAATGACGGGAAAGTCTTACAAGCTTACACCAAAGAAAGGCAAGAAGGTTAACCCTTTCACTCCCAGAGTTTAAATTATGGAGTTTTTCAGGTTACTTTTTCAACTGCTTACGTTGAGAGCACACTGCAAGGATCACAAATTTCACTCAAGAGACATGTAGCGTATTTCTAACTTTTGAGTCTTTTGACGAAATCCTATGGTGTGACCTGCCATAGACCTGCCAAGTCTCACTTCTTAGGCATGAGTCTCAGCCTGCGAGTCCAAAACTCTGATCTCGCACCTACTCACGCCTATGGAGCAATTTCACGACTGTCCGTAATGGCGTCTTCTCGTATATCGTCAGCAATGGTATCTTCGTTGCAAATTCTCTTCCCTTCTGGCAATTTGGCTTCGTTGTCAGAGTCGCTAGTTCTAGTTTTCCTTTTAGAACCACAAAGGAGGTCTCCCATGTATAAAAAAAAAACCGCGATAAAGCAACGTTATTCGGGAGCGAGAAGAAACAATATTTCGCAGACGCAAGCGCTCGGCACTGCAATTACGATAAATAAATCGCCAAGCCTTCCAGAAGCAGAAAATCGCTGAATTCTGATAAATGTTTAACTCTTTTATTCAAGGGAAAGACATTTTTATTCAAGGAAATATGAGTTTTTTTATTCAAAGTTTTGACCTTTAGAAAAAATATTTTGGATTCATGATCATGAAAAACCAGCGCGCGATCGAATTACATTTCACACGAAATTTGCATGAAACGAAGTGTATTTGCGAAAACACTTTGAAGAAACTGTGAAGCCTGTAAAAAATTAAAACATACCAAAATCAAAGCAGTTGTTTAAGGAACTAGATTTATAGAAACATTTCATTCGATTTCGTCTTGAAATCACGTTTTTTTTATGTGTCACGCAATATTTATTTAAAAATGTTTCACTAATTTATAGCACTAATCACTACAGTGTAGAAAAATTTATAAATAGGATCTCTTGAATGCGATTACACGTATTTTTTTTCATCTGTAAATTTGGGGCTGACAAATATTTATTGGAAATCCGGGCAGGAAGAGTGGGGGGTCTCTGGGCTTGGAAATCCAGGCTGGAGGGGGGGGGGGGGGGGGGAGTATAGCAGGCCAGGAAATCCGGGCGGAGGGAGGGGTAAAAAAATCTTGCCATCCATCGAGGGGGGGGGGGGGGGATTATTTCTGGAATAACACATTTTCAATTCATGCAAAGTGCCCTTGTTTGACCTTTAAGTAATACATTGTATGTGTACCATTTTAGAAGCAATAATTTGATTGGCTGACATAGTACAAGGCGTACACATACATACTACAGGCAATCTGATTGGTGTGAAATAACCCAAGACAGACATAGATACATACAGGTATCTCATTTCTAGAATAAATCATCTCATTTCTAGAATAAAAAAGGCTGTAACTTGCAATAATGCAATTTGTTGTACAAAAAGAGGCCAAAAAAATTATGTTTAGAGGGTTGAAGTATGTTCATTGTTTAACTATTCTGTAACTGCGACGTAATTAATTCTTGCCAACAGAACAAGTAATGGTGTTGTAAGTTTCGATGAATTGCTGTTGACATACAAGAGCATACATCAGGATGTAAGAGCAGCAGTGGACTGGGTTCATCTCAAGGTACATGTAATTATGCAATGCAATGTGAACTCCAACCTCCCTTGTGAACCCAGTTGAAGGGTTTTTTGTCCGTAAAATCAAAATTGACTATTTGCGCTTATCCCACTATCTGAACACCTGGAACAGGCTACGGGACGAGCGAATTGTCGCTCGAATTTTCGCCGCGAAGTTTCGAGTACAGCAAACTTTAGAAAATTCGCGTGGTTTGAAACAATAGGCGTCTCAAAAATTCGGAGAAATATCGCCGAAATTTCGTTTCAAGCGAAATTTCGTCGAATCCGTTTGCATGATTTTTTCACAATACTTTAGGCGCTCAGCTTCAAACAAACCAATAACTTCGGGCTTTCTGGTGCACTTAGCACCAGCGCGAGAAATCGTAACTGCTTTTCAAGAGTTTTATAGTATCCCTGAGGTGGACAAGAACGCTTTTCCATTTTAACAGTAGTTCGAATTACTTCCAAATGAAAGGAAACGCGGATATTTATAACATTAAATGATACAGACAAAGGAATGCTGCCGGATTGAAATGCGCCATTGGCTGTTATTTGTCTTTAACAAAAGGTTTAAAGTTATTGTAGTTTTCGAGTTAAGAAAATTTAACTTACTTGTTGTTACAGATGATTATCATGAAAGTCAGAAAGCATTCCAGGACAAATGTAAACGGGCATTCATTCGTGTATGTTGCTTCCGCGCGCAGATTAAACTAATGCGTGAAGACATTCTGACATTCAAGTCAAGCCATAATCACTTCGCTCGTGCAAAGATAACGATACTTTATTATTTAGTAGATTGCAGACATTCAGGAGCACTCGCTACTTTTGTTCAAAGAGAGTGGAGAGCGTGACGATCGATAGAAAATGGCGCGCGCGTGAGCCACGAGGAACAAACACAAGTATCGAGCCGAATAACCAAAAAAAAATTTTTCTCAGTTTGGTGCCATTCTCGATCAATCGTTGCTCGCTCTATTTTCTTAGACAAAAATGCTAGCAGTCTGAAACTTGCATATTCGTTCACTGACACCAATTTAAATCTTGTATGTGCATCGAACAGTCTCCAACCCTTTCACTTTGTCTTTTCTGATGCTGAAAAATAATATGCGGGTAATTATCGTGTGATTTTGAGAAACAAAAGCTGACAACAATAGCGCGAATCGTTCATTGTTTGCTTTGCCTGCCCACTTAAAGTTAATGAGTATAGCGGTGCGTGCCCAGCAACCAATCATTTAAGACACTTTTTGAGCGTCTATGAATAATAACGAGCGATATGTCAGATCTAGAAATTTTCTGCGCTGTAAGTAAATGTCCCGAAAACAATAGGCATTCTGCGCGATGGGATTTTATGTCACGCACGCTATAAGCCAATCATATTGACGATTGGCCTTGAAAACTAAAATTAATGTTCCAATTGCAAATACCGGTAAGCTCTATTTTGGCTTAGAGTGCTTATCATTTAAGAAACTTAGTTCTGTATTAAACAAAGTTCTCACTTCTATAATTTAAATTTAAGGGTACATTGAAACAAGTCACTGTGGACAATCTTGAAACATATGTTATCAAAGAGGTTAGTATTAATTTTGTGGTCTTGTAAATAGCTTTGTGGTCTACTTCTATCAATCCTATATATCTATATATCTTTTAAAACATCCATGTCCGATACTGTCGACCTGATACGACCCAAAAAATCAAAGTACAATCCGTACGGATCGACAAAATGAGACGACCCGTAAAGTGTAGTTGTCGACCCGAAAATTGCATCTCAATAGAGACGCATGCCAGATGAGAGACCCTGGGAACGAGTGTAATAGGCCCTCTTGAAGGTTGTCGACTTGTACGAGTCGTACGGATCGACAAAATTACTGTCTACCCGAAAGACAGACTTGTCGATCCGAAAAATGCATCTCATTAACAAGAGAAGCGAGAAAGCGTGTTGCGCGAAAGGTGGCTAGAGTACAGATATATTACCCGTTCTAAAAGTCTGATCTGTTACGCGAAAGACATGATTGAAAACATTTTTAAGCAAGAGAAATTAAATCCTCGGTTAACTTTTAATCCTTTCGAACAACTGGGTTAGGGTTAGAGTTAAGGTTAGGGTTAGGGTGAAAATTTCTAAGTGTCCTTAATGAGATGTATTTTTCGGATCGGCAATTGTCTTTTTCGGGTCGTAACAAGTTGTCGATTCGTACAGATCGAAAACTGTCTTTTTCGGGTCGTATCAGATCGAGAGTGTTGGATAACCCACATATAACAATTAAAATAATTTTAAGGGTTAGTATTACTATCAAGCATGTAGCAGTGATTCACTAAGCTGGCCTTTCAGTGTTATTTCTCCCTACTTAAAGCCCACTGATACTCCTTCATAGATCATTGTTAACTTATATCAAGTCAGTAAAAATCCTTGCGAACAGCGCACCAGCTGTACAAAACAATACTAATCTAAATTAACAATATAAAACTTACAGGTTGCAATCAATATTCTGTCTTTTGGCCTTCTATACAATCATGTGGATGAGTGTTGGCTAGATAAGAATTATTTTGCTAAAATTATGTTCTTCATATTTTCAGCCTAAGCTCCCTAAGTTGTTGAGCAGGTATGTTTAAATTTTTATTTTTTGTGTTTATTTGGAACATGTTAATGAAGTGGATTACGTAGCTAGAGTTGATCTGTTTTTAACATGTTAATGAAGTGAATTACATAGCTACAGTTGATCTGTTTTTAACATGTTAATGAAGTGGATTACGTAGCTAGAGTTGATCTGTTTTTAACATGTTAATGAAGTGAATTACATAGCTACAGTTGATCTGTCTTTAACATGTTAATGAAGTGGATTACATAGCTACAGTTGATCTGTTTTTAACATGTTAATGAAGTGGATTACATAGCTACAGTTGATCTGTTTTTAACATGTTAATGAAGTGGATTACATAGCTACAGTTGATCTGTTTTTAACATGTTAATGAAGTCCCGGGGGGGGGGGGTACTCAACAAAATTTTGTACGGGGATGCTCCGCCCCGAGGTCCAAACCCTTACCCTTTCATATACCGTTTTTGACAGAAAAGGTACCCCTTTCATATACCTTTCATTGAAAATAGTACCCATTCCATATACCTTTCATTGAAAATGGTACACCTTTCAGTAGCTTTTACGTGCGTCTATTTGATATATTTTGAAAGGCCCTTTTTATAATACTTAAATCACAGTTTTCCCTACGTTTTTTATACTTCAACTCGTGTTTTCGCTACCCTTTCCTATTCTTCGTGAAATCCCTACCCTTTCATATACTTCAACTCGTGAAATCCCGACCCTTTCATATACCTCCAGCTTCAAAAAGGTACCCCTTTCGGGCGGAGCATCCCCGTATAGCCCATCATAGGGAGTACCCCCCCCCCCCCTCCCCCGGGAATGAAGTGGATTTCATAGCTAGACTTGATCTGTTTTTAACTTGTGAACATGCTAACAGTGGAACGTGTTACACTACGCTGCTATTTGTGACAGTTCAAATAAACCAAATTGTGTTTCGAAAATGACAAATTAAAAAAACGTCTTAGCATGCAAATATGCATTGTATGAAATAAGAGAGAACTTGATGATGCATTGTTTTAAATTTGTTTACTCGTTTTTGCAAACGTTAACCTCAGGCTTTTAAGGCTGCTCACTCATGATGCATTTGAAACATTTATTTTTGTCAGACTACATTTCTAGAGGTTCAAAATATACCAATTTTGAAGCCATGACTAAAAAACATATTGTAGTGTGACAGGATACATATTCAGTTGAAATAAGAGTGATAAGTGGATGACATAATGTGTGGAGATTCTATACTTAGCAATTCTTTGCCTTGTGAAACATGTAGCTTTAGCGTGACATGTATCAGAAAAGTCGTCAAAGAAACAAAAGTCTTGTCTACAAGCTGCGAGGAATGCTAAAACACACGCATTTTGAAGCATCGGCAATAAAATTAACCGAAAAATGTTTTTGCATGCATGCCTTTTTTGATAGATTTAAGAAAAGGTGAGTTAAAATGAAAAATGTTGATAGCGTTGTGCTCTCAATAAAAGTGATTACTTTATTCTGAAATGTCAAAGTCCTAAATAACAAACTAGATATGCTAATTTACTCGATAAAATGTAACAATTAAATTTTGTGCTATGGCGCAATCAATGAAATAAATCAAACTACTTAGTGTCTCGATGGCTTATAGCTGTGCGAGTGTTCAGTAATGTTCATTACATAATCTGTGAACCTGGAGGGCAATTTCCGGTTCCTAGACGACCTCGATGCATGATGTTCAGGGTTCCCATGCTTGGGCTGCTCCATCTGTTCAGGGTTCCCATGCTCGGGCTGCTCCATCTGTTCAGGGTTCTCATGCTTGGGCTGCTCCATCTGTTCAGGATTCTCATGCTTGGGCTGCTCCATCTGTTCAGGGTTCCCATGCTTGGGCAGCTCCATCTGTTCACGGTTCCCATGTTCGGGCTGCTCCATCTGTTCAGGGTTCCCATGCTCGGGCTGCTCCATCTGTTCAGGGTTCTCATGCGTGGGCTGCTGCTCCATCCGGTCTACTCCACTGCTGTTTGAGCTTGAAGGGTTGCCCACCTGCACAGATGTATCAGATGCTGCATCAGTGTCGATTGATACCGGTTCACTATAGCCGTGCACTGGATCGGATTTGTGCGTGATTACGACGACCAAGCCCCAACGGCGTACTTACAGCGCATGATCTTGGCGCAGGCTTATCAACCACCCCACCGTATATCCAAGGTTTGCTTTTGTTCTTCGGGTTCGGTTTCACGAAGACTGTCTTGCCGATTGTGAATTCGTTGAGCTGCTTTGATGCTCGTTTGCCATAGTGGGCCTTGGCCTTTTGTTTCTTTTCCGCAATGTTCTGGGTTACCACACTTGGTACTGTTAATTGCGGTTGAAGTTTGCTAGTAGCCATGGGGATCAGATCCCGGAGTCTTCTGAACATCAATCTCTGTGCCGGGGAATAAACGTGACCCTGCTGAGGTGTATTGCGATATGCCAGCAAGGCAACGTAGGGGTCCTGTTCCCGTGATTTCTTTAAAATGTTCTTTGCGATTTTTACTGCGGACTCTACCTTTCCATTGCCGCGGCTGTGATAAGGTGAGTATTTGACCAAGCCACATCCATATTAGCGCGTAAACCGTGTGAACTCATGACAGTCAAACTGTGGGCCATTATCACTGATACACGTGTCAGGTATTCCATAGCGAGCAAAGTTTCTTTTCATAGCTCTGATGACAGTGCTGGCTGCAACGTTTCCGAATGGCTCAAGTTCAAACTAATCGCTGAAGTGGTCTACTGTCAAGAGGTATTGCTTTCCATCCAGTGCGAACAGGTCGACACTTATCTTCGACCAGGGACGTAAGGGTATCTCATGTGAGAGCATGGGCTCTGTTGGCCGCTCGGCTTGGTACTGGCTGCAGATTCCACACGCCAAACAGGTTTCTCGAATGTACGACTGCATTCCTGGCCAGAAAAGGCACTCCCGCGCTTTCCTTATGCTGCTGTCAGAACCTTGATGGGCTTTATGTATCTTGCGAAGCATCTCCGCACTTAGTGAGGAGGGTACTATGACTTGATCCAGTTTAAAGAGAACACCATTGTCGGCTGTGATCTCCTCTCTGTAACTCCAGAATCCCCTAATTTCCTCTGGTACCGATTTTCTTTTATCAGGCCAGCCGGTTACTGTTACTGAGTTTAAGATGGACACGACAGGATCCTTGCTTGTTTCGGTTCGAATTTTTTCCAACGTGTCAGCTGTTACGTTAATGGGGTTTTAAATCCATTTCCACTAGTTCCATGCGAAAAAATCTGATTGTTGCGGTTCAAATGATTCCTTGAGCGCCGCGCGCGATAACGTGTCTGCTACGTACAGCTCTTTCCCCTTCTTGTAGGTTACTTTAAATTGGTAGTCCAGGAGTTTAAGCATCATTCGCTGCAATCTGCATGGTGCCTTGCCGATGAACTTTTTGAAAATCGTCTCGAGTGGCTGATGATATGTATATACTGTAATGTGCTGCTTTCCATGGTCTGAGTCGTTTGCAAAAAAAAACTTTTGAAACGACTCGGACGACCGGGACGACCGGGACGACCGGGACGATCACATGAGAACCAGCCTTTATAAAAAAAAAACCAAGCTTTTATATGTAAAAATGTCCTTCCACTAGGAATTTTCATATTCACGAGTTGGCTGTTAGGAGCTTTTGATTTAAAAATCTGTCTTTTATCCATGCATAAAGACCTTGATTTTGGAAAAATTGAAAGGCACTGACAGAAGTGGTTTGAAAAAGATGTCACCATGCTTGAAGATAGTTCGGATTTTTTCTCAATCCTTGTTTACTTATCACCATTATTTTATTCTCATTAATAATTCAAAAAGAAAAAACAAAACACAAGAGAAATGAATTTTTAAATGAATGCCTGTAAAATGGTTATCGGTTTTGTATCGCCAAAATAGTCAATTAACATTCAGTATTTGATTTCTTGGTGAACTTACTTTGCCATTGGACAGCGTTGATGCAAGTCAGAATACCCCCTGCATGGCCTTCCTGAAATTCTGGGGAAAACCCTGTACTGCTATTATTTGATCTTAGCTAATGGTGTTAAAGAAGCTGGTATTATGTTCTATGTTGTGTTTTAGAATGCAGAGGAATGGACGTAAGACGTTTATTCTAACCAACAGTGGCTACTCCTATACAGATGTTAGTATTAATTTGTTCATAAATTAATTTTTTAATTTAAAATAAGAGCACCTAATTGTCATTTTCAAAAGTG
The DNA here is from genome assembly GCA_022457155.1 of Cladopsammia gracilis. Classification (NCBI taxonomy): domain Eukaryota; kingdom Metazoa; phylum Cnidaria; class Anthozoa; order Scleractinia; family Dendrophylliidae; genus Cladopsammia; species Cladopsammia gracilis. The sequence goes on from JAJGOT010000388.1 coordinate 87,956, forward strand.
GTATGTTGTTATTTTTTAAACTGTTGCCATTTTTGTTTGGAAAAAATCTTGAAGTTGGCACCAAATTTTCTTTGTTTTAGTCTTATGGTATATCTAATGATAGTTTCTGAATGAACAGGCCACAAGGGTCTCAAAACTGAAAAAAAAAATGACATACGTTTATCCAGTCAAGAGACAGTCTAGAATGTTTTGAATTTCCCATCATTTTGTGGTATTTTTGATGACAAAATGGTAGAAAATTATTGCATGTTGAAGTCTGTTTAAGCTTCAAAGTTCAAACAATCAGGTTTCCATTAAAATTAAAATGTTATCATACCGTATGTTTTTAAAATTTGTACATATACTGTAGTACTGTGGCAACCAGTATTAAGAATGTTGCCATTCATTTTCTCTCCAAATACACAGCTTGGTAAGGTCGAAACAACAAATACTACTGTATAATTATTATTTTCGTTTATTAAATAGGTTATTGCGTTGAAGTATTGGACAAAATAATAAATTAAAATAATTTAGGTCGCATTGATATTTTAGCAAAAATTCCTACTCGAGTATTGTACTATTTAAAAATATGCTGATTTACTTTTCTTTCCCATTTTTTCTTCTCTAGAAAATCATGTCTTTCTTGTTAGATGAAAAAGATGAGGTACATGAATGTCTTTCAAGTTGTGTAGTTGTGTATGCATAGTAGAGTATCAAAATTCTCAAATGGAGTCTGTGAGAGATCCAGTTAGTCTATGATAAAAAAAATTAGTAGTGATTGTAAAATGTTACCAGCATTTACTAAAAATTATGCTTCCAGTATTCATATTACATAACCAGTATATCCCTAAAATGTGAGCAGACCCAGCTGTTGTTTGGGATTTGTCTGAGATGGGTTTTGCACAAGACAGTGCAAGTGTCTTGTGCGGTGAGCACCACATTTTCATTACACCACTTACGCTAAATCGAACTTAAACTGTTGGTGTGTTCTATTTTAGACAGGCAAGCCAGTTAAGAAATGGACATCTTATTTTGACTATGTTGGTGTAGATGCAAGGAAACCACTGTTTTTTGGAGAAGGTATAAACAGGCTGAAAGACTGGAAGCCGAAAGCTCACAGTTTTTAAAATTTTTTAACCACAGAACGTTTTTAGTTCGTAGTTGCTATGGCAACTAAGAACTACCGTCAAACCACTATTAAAGGGGAAGTATCACGGGGATTTGGTGTCATTTTAAAAAGCAAAAAATGTTATTGTATGATCAGAAACCGGAAAAATAAATCTCCAATGGTGCCGGCGACTGATTCCGTGGATTTTCCCGTGAAACTACGACAAGTTGTTTGTCCTTTTTGCTTCGCACTTAATTCCAGGCAAGTTTAGCTGATTGTAAATTAAATTTAACTGACGAGAGAGCATTCGTTTCATTGAAGAATTCCAGTTTTAAGTGCATTTTTCACTGTTTGAAGAACCCGTAGCGCCAAAAGTTTGACAAAACTCACCGCGTTGCGTTACCTGTTACGTCATTTTCATGGTCTATACTCTCATCGACCATAGAAATGAGCCAATCAGCGCGCGGGAATTTACACAGTTATTGTAAAATGGCTTTGACCAAAAAACATCAAAATCCCCGTTATACTTCCCCTTTAAGCGGCCCTCTGTTTAGCGGTCACTTATCAAATCCCTGGAAATCCCCCCCATTTTTACTATAAATTTGACCTCCTTTTAGCGGTCACCTCTATTAAGCGGACGCGGTCACCGTTTAGTTTTCTCAATTGGCGAATTTTATCATTGAATTTCACCTCTATTAAACGGTCGCCTTGTTTAATAGTCAGGAAGAACTCTCATTTAATAATAATAATAAATGTCTATTTCTCATGAGATAAAAACTACATATCCTATGTTACATATTACTACACCAGGAAGAGAAATTAAATAATAAAATCGTATAATAAAATCGTATCTCTTTACAAACAAAGTGACTTACTTCATAAAGTTAAGCTACGTGGCCCAAATCATAGACGACCATCACTGTTTTTTCGTTTCATCAGATGAATGTGATGGCAAAACTTTTGTTAAATGAGTTGGTTTACAACAAAGACTTTCCAAACGAACAATATTATAAAATCAGACAGCCTGGCATGGACTTCCTTGAACATGCAATTGCTAAATTTTTATGTATCACATTTTGTGTTATTGTTGCTGTTAGCAATAAAATATACGTCATGTTAATTTCTAAATTTTGGAACACCTCTGTTAAGTGGTTAGTTGGCTATTCCCCGAGGGTGACCGCTTAATAGAGGTTTGACTGTATCGGGGGCAAATCGTAATTTGCTGTCATATTCAGCACCTACATTTCCGTTTTCAAGTATCTTTTCACTAAAAAAAAAAGTACTTCTCAAGTGTCCGTTGACGGTTTCAAGGTGTCGGTTGTCCATATTCGAGAGGTGTCTGTCTGATAGAAAGTTTAGTTACAGTAAAATGACTGAAAAACGGCAGGGACCAACACCATGTGTCCGTCTTATAGAGGTGTCTATTAATGCAAGAAAAAGGCCCCTAAAATATCCGTGGTGTACTTTGAGGGAGGTGCAGTACACTTGAGTTTCTCCTAAGTTTCCTTGTAGGAAAGGCTGACCATAAACGCTTTCGTAACAGTGATGATGTGTATTTGACGTGTATTTGTAGTTGTATTTAGTATAATATTTGTATTTGTATGCGACCCCTGCCCTGGTAGCTTCAATTTAATGAGCTGTCGAATAAATAGAGGTTACTTCACGGTTGGTGAGCGCGTACGATTTTTATTCACGGGTTGGGAAGAATCACAAACGAACGAGCGAGGCTTTTCTTTCCAACGAGTGAATAAAAATCGTACAAGCGAACGAACCGTGAAGTAATTTGTTTATTATATGCATACTGACATTTACACAACAGAAAAACAAAGACGAAGCGATTAAATTAAGCTTATCAACACTTTAGTAGAATGGTTCTTGGTTTATTGTCAGACTCAACTTTCAAGTGGAAAAATTCACCGAATTCACACATCTAACAAAAATAACCACGACAATAATTTTTTCCAAAACTATAACAAGAATATACATAATAAAACACTTTACGACAAAAACAAAGCAAGTTTGCGTACCTGTGTTTTGAAGTTTTTGCCGCTTTGATAACAACAACAAATGGCGAGAGTTCAAACTTGCTTGCACGTTTGGCGATTTAATTGCTTTTTCTTAGCTTCTTTTAGCCTTATTCTTTCTCCAGTTAAACGTATATTTTCCCTTTCAGCAAAATCTGTTAAAGTTCTTTTCTTTAGGTCCGCAGAAATCCGCATTTTTCATTGAAGTGATGGAACTTTAAACCCTTTTGTCGCCATGAATGAATTTCTTCGAGGCCTTCAAGGAGTGTGAAGGCACGATGTACGATTTTTGTCACTAGTGAAAAATGTCGTATCGCGATTCTGATTGGTCATACGATATTCTTCACTAGTGAGGAAAATCGTATAACCAATAGAAAGGCTTGTCATACGTGAAGGGACGATTTTTATCTCATAGTTTTCTGGTGTGTAAATCTCAGTATGTATATAATAAAGCTTGTCATGATTTACTAATGGTTTGATCGTAATCCGAATTGGCGATCGTTGTACAGCTATTTCAATTAACTTTGTCGGATGAAAAAGGCGGAAAGCCAAGACCCCAAGGTAGTATGGGACTTTTGTACAGTGGCTATTTACAACTACCCATACTACCTTGCGGTCTTGGCTTTGAGCTTTCATCTGACAACGTTAATTGAAATAGCTGTATACAGGTAAAAAATAATGAAATTGTAGATTCAGAAAGTCTAAAGGGTGACCACTATGTACACGAAAACTTTACAGGGCCGTAATATTCTTGGTTTGCACGTGACGTCATCAAATTTGAAAATCATGAATCGCAATGTCTTCTTGAGTTTATATGTCCACCAGGTTAAAGATGACGTAAAAATAGATCTTTTTACAAGTTTCCAGCCCGGTAGCGTCTTTCGCTTTGAAAATACAGCATTTTGAATTTCTGACCTTTCACCGTACGTGAGAACAACATAGCGTCCGTGACAAAGCTTTATCCTATGAAAGAAAGGCCTTTATTATATAAACACCAATGAAATACCAGGTGAGCTTTCGCGCGTAAACATCATATCTTCACACGTGAGAATAACATGTTATCTTCACACGTGAAAAGATCACCATTGACACGTTCTACTTTAGGACTTCAAAAAAATATTAAAGTGAAATGGTTTGATTTCATTGGTGTTTATATAATAAACAGAACATTACATGGCCGCTTGAAGATACGAAATTTCTCTTCTCGTGTTGAAAAATATTTCACTCGTTCGCTGCGCTCACTCGTGAAATATTTTTCAACACTCGAAGAGAAATTTCGTATCTTCGCGCGGCCATGTAATATCCTCTATTTCCTTGTGATTTTTAGCACTTTGGGTAGGTAAAGTATTAGGAGAGCAGTGTTTTTGAATGTATAGTAGTTCACGAGAAAAAAGTAATCGCTTTCAGAACGAAAGTGAAGTCCAGATGTTTTTATTGATTTTCGGCGGCCATCTTGGTGTCCCTCGGAGGGACACCAAGATGGCGTTTCCATACAAAGCTCTAAATTTGAGTCGAAGACTTCGGTGAATAATTCAACAACGGCATAGTGCACAGATCTGAGATTTGGGGAAGTTGTTTATTTGTTAGTCTTTTATAACATTACAAATTATTGGCTTCTTTCACTAAATGGTTTCGATTTTAAAAACTTATTGCGCCGGATGAATACTTGAATTAACATAACAGTTTTATTAGAAATATTTTGTTCCAAAAAATACAAAATGGTACAATTTGAATTAAAAAGTATATATTTTTTCTCTTAGAAGCTTAATTGGCCCAATTTTTCAAGAAACAAAGCAACTGCCAGCTACGATTATTTAGTGCAATTATTACACAATTTTAGTTTGTTTTAGCGTAAGCTTATATGAGGTGCTTTTTATAATCTTCAGGAACAGCGCTGAGGAGGGTGGACACGGTAAGATGTTTTGTTTCATTGAGCTATCTTTTGTTTAAAAAAAAACTTTGTCACCAGGTTTATGAGTTTTTTCAACAAATGGAAAACCATCTGGCCTATGAACATTGGGGGGGGGGGGGGGGGGGCACTCCCTTCAAATGTGTGGGTGTCTGCAGTGCGCGTCTTGAAACCCTTACCCTATTTCAGACCGACCCAGGAACTGCTTCGGTTTGTAGAAACATTTGAAAGGGGGCTTAAATTCCAGACCTTAATCAAACGCACTTCTCAAGAAACGAACAAATCAAATGTGTGGGTGTCTGCAGTGCGCGTCTTGAAACCCTTACCCTATTTCAGACCGACCCAGGAACTGCTTCGGTTTGTAGAAACATTTGAAAGGGGGCTTAAATTCCAGACCTTAATCAAACGCACTTCTCAAGAAACGAACACTAATAAAAATGTAGCTTCTTCTAAAAAACCATACCAACTCCAGGCCAGAATTCAAAAAATTTACCCTATTTCAGGCCAGAATGGCTCAAACACCATACCCTTTGGCGCTGCACATACCTATACTCCCCAACATGAAACTTTCAAAGCTCAGTTGGTAGAGAATCGCACTGGCAACACGACGGTCATGAGTTGAAATCCTGTTGCAATTCTTTTCTGACTTCCTTTGTAATTGCATTCATTGCACTCATCACTGCGAAGATAATTTCAGACTACATTTTCTTCTATGTGATTGATATTCGTTATTTTAGTTTAAAGATGCCCATGTCTTTTTAAAAAATAGCTTGCAAGAATTTTATTAATGCGTTCCTTGATATTCTGGATAATTTGCATTACTTAGGAGACCGGATCTCTAAGCATCGGTAGATACTCTGGTGAACTGAAGGAGGGTCAAGTTTTCTCTGGAGGTAAGTGGTTGTCATCAGGGAAAATCAAAAGCTCCTTTGAGTCAACTCGTGAATACGAAACGTTACAAATAGAAGATTCTTCAACCAAAAATTCATAGCGGCAGGACATTTAACATAAAGCTTACGTTATTTATGCAAATATATAACACACAAAAATAAATGTATGGGAATTTCCCCTCAATCAAAGGTCGGTTTATTTGACTCCTGTCGGACCTTTGTTATCTGTGTTTTAGCAGTTCTCACTGCATGTAGATGAACAAGCCTTTTGTTGTTTCTTTGAGGAGTTTTCTGATACATGTCACGCCAAAGCTACGATCACAAGCAATGAAATCCCCGCACATTACGTCATCCACCGATTACTCTTACTACAAACAGCAGGTATCCTGTCACGCTATGACGTCTTTTTAGTCATCGCTTCAGAATTTGTTTATTTTAAAACCTTTAGATAAGTAGATAAATAAACGCTTCAAATGCGTCATGCGAGAGAAGCCTAAAAAGCCCATGGTTAACGTTTGCAAAACTCGGTTAAGCTTTTTGTTCTTTCACAGAGCAGTCAAAGAATTGATGAGTAAACAAATTTAAAACATTGCATCATCCAGCTTCTGTTATTTTAAACAGTATTTGTGTAACGCTTAGACTTGTTTTTTATTCGAAACAAAGATTACATTATTTGAACTTTTAAGGTGGTCAGACACGAGGGGTCATGTAGCAGGGACATGTCGCAGCGACATGCGGCAGCGACAAAAATTTGTGTAGTACACACTGAGGGACATGTGGGACTGACTGTGACTGAGGGAAAAAAATCATAGCGCTTGCACACCACATGAAAATATCGCGGGGACTTGTCTAAGGGCCATGTTGCTTCGACACGTACCCTCATGTGAACTGATACTATCATAATTGTGCAACACCAATTTTGGGGACATTTTGTCCCCGCGACGTGTTCAACAACTTGAACTCCGTGAGACATGTCGCGGGGACAAAATGTCCCCAAGATTGGTGTTGCACAATTATGTTAGTATCAGTTCACACGAGGGGACTTGTCGCTGCAACATATTTCATGTGATGTGCAAGCGCTATGATTTTTCCCTGCTACATGTCCTTCAGTGTGTACTACATAAATTTTTGTCACTGCTACATGTCGCTGCGACATGTCCCTGCTACATGACCCCTCGTGTCTGACCACCTTTACACGTGGCGGCGAAACTTCACACATTGAAAACCAACATTTACCGTGCTGTAGTGTTTTTCTCAGTCTTGAAAAAATCCTTTGAAATCCGCAGATCGATTTTAATTTCCCGGGGCTTGAAGCGCAATACACTGGTCAGCGGAATTACCAAGAATTTTACAGCCGAGTGATTTTACAGCCGAGTGATGGAGGGAGTGATGATTTGCATATTTGACCCCGTCTGCGATAACCCGTTCATTACGATAACCCGTTCATTACGCTTCGCGTATTTACGAGTTAAGAACGAGCAACAAACCTTAAAAACATTAAGCGGTGTAAAACAAAGTACTAAAGCCGCTCCTTTTTCTTGCGCATCATTATTTTCATACGTGTTATGGTGTAGAAAGTTTAATGAATTAATTTGTTTGTATCACCAAGGTTCGTCTGATGTGTTCTGCAACCTGCTTGGTGCTGAAGGAAAAGTACGTAAACAGGTTTTTGTAGATGATAATTTTTATTACAGTAGAACTTGTATTTAGCGGCCAGCCTCGGGACGGCACTTTGGCAATTGGCCGCTTAATACAGACTGGCCGCTTAATACAGGTTCATTAAAATACTTTGTGGACGTGGTCAAATGTAAATTTTATTAACGTACAGTATAATAACACAATCAAGGGATCTATGTCTTGTAACTGCGGTGGCAATTATTCGCCACAAGCCTAAAAGTTACTGAAGTTACGGAACTCTAGAGAACCAAGAGTTAGATGTTTCAAACATGCCTCTAAATCATAGTCCCACCCCAATGAAATGGCACAAAAGTTCAAGTGTGGCCGCCTAATGGTAAAAATAAAAAGGCAGACAAACATGTGACTGCTTTAGGGTGGCCACGACCGCTTAATAGAGGTGACCGTTTAACACAGGTATCAAATACAAAGTTTGTATGGGCGAAAGTTCGGGTTTATAAAAACATGCTGCTTAATAGAGGGTGGACGCTTAATACATGGCTGTAGTTTACAGGTTCAGGTTCGACTGTATTTATTTTTCCATCTATGTTTATCAAAATTATTGCATGATGACTGATGTTTTTATCTCAGGATATCTTATACATCGGGGACCACATTTTTGGCGATATCCTTAAGTCGAAGAAAAAACAAGGATGGAGGTAAGATCTGTCACAAACTTTAAGCCTTTGGCATGTGCTAAAAGAAAAGAAAAACTTCGCTTCATAGATATTAAAATACAAGACTGCAAGTCTGTCGGGATTCAAAGCGGTTAGCGACCCTGGGGAAGTTGGTGTGAAGTATCTTTATTTTTAGTTACAAAGATAAACACGGAAATCACAGTGAATAAAAGTTGCACGTTAATTGGTCACTGGTGTGATCTTATCGTTAATTGGTCACTGGTGTGATCTTATCGTTGGCGTTGCGCCTCAACAGCTCAAATCAAATCATAACTTTTATTCCGTAAAATGGTCACCGACAAATCACTCTACCAATGAAATAAGCAAATTAGATCATGAAACGGACTTTGAACGATTTTTGTTAACTCATTGAAGGGTATCAGGAAAAGAATGAGTGAGTTTTGCGATATTCTTCATGAACCCGTGAATATTAAATCATAGGTATAGATTTCTCTGTTTTAGCCAGATTTCAAATGACCCACCGGGAAATGCATATGTTTCACATTAAGTTACCCAACTTCGTAGGTTCTACTATGGATTAATATCTTATATGGACTTCGATCATGAAAAGGTAACAAGTCAAACCTTAGTTTCAGACCCGTTGGTTCTCGTGAGGACTGTTGTAATTTTGTCCATATTTTGCAGAACTTATCTTGTGATCCCAGAGCTAACTCAGGAACTGGAGGTGTGGCAATCCAGACAAGGTCAGTAAGCTGCATACTGGCGCTGCCAGTTTCAAGATATACAAACTAATTAAAGTTGTCTATTGTCCATTTTTCCCTTTTATTCCCATAAAATGCTTATTCCTGATCAATGATTTGAACGGACAGACTTTGCTAAGACGTGTGTTCTCATAGCCGAGGACTGTTCTGAATGGTGAAATGGTTTCGTTTTGCTTAGATGTGTGATAGATGGCTTGAACAAAAAACGTTCCTTTATGTGACTCGTACCCAGTCCCTATTAATTTGTTTGGGATAAGAGACGTTTGACGCGCGCGGGGTGCCATGGCAAGGGTCGAAGGAAAATAGCGAATGGACGAACTCGCCTCATAGAAGGCCTAAATGGCTTTCAGATTTTCGGCGATTCTAGCTTGATTCAGCGACGGAGCCTGAGCCGCTAGTAATGACTCAAGATCAGTTATTTTTAAAGAATATTGCCATTCTGTAATATTTATCCAGGCGGGCCATTTTACGCTCTTTCACGACCCTTTTTACAATACAAGCGAATAGCAGCCGCCACCCTTCCCATGACACCCTGCACGCTTCATTTTACCTTAGTATTCAATCTTCCCTCGCTCCCAAAACAAATTTATAGCGACTGGGTACGAGTTTTTTTTAAATTACAGGTCTAACATCGAGCAGCCATTTCGGTCATTCTTTTTAACGGTGAATTTGCAGAGTAGCACATAAGTAGTCCTTTAAGTTTTTGTTATTCTTTTTCAGATGTATTTGAAAAGCTTCGAGACCTTGACGTCGCGTTAGCTGACACTTACAAGTAAGTACTGAAACAAAGGCTTAAAGCCTTGATATGTTCGAATCACGCATTTTATAGACTAATTGCATTCCGATTTGTTATCCGTGCGCCTATTTGATACGTACATGAGGCGCGATCACGTGAGTATCCAAATGCACTGGAATCCGGTCAATACCTCCACCGTCGGGCCATAAAATGTTGTCGTAACAACACTTTTTTTTATTCATATAGACATTTGGATTCGGCCGCCACTGACAAACCAGACATCACTGAAATAAAAACCTCTATTAGGGTAAGTAAGATGATAGTAATGTCTTATCCGTAGAACTTATAATAATTTATTTTTACAAATATCGATACAGGACCTGGGCCCACAAACAAATAGAGCTTAACTGCAACTTATCCTTGCACGCCGCATCATGTTCTTGCACTCGCTGTGCTTTTATATTCGTTAATCGACCTTCGGCCAAGAGCTTCACAAAAAAAGCACGTGGGAAAAACCTTTGGTAAGTCAGGCTTGTTTTGATAACCTTTATATCTTGTGGCCCTGACCTCAAAGGTGAATTTATCTCAAACATTCCATAAAATTCTCCCAGTCAACAGTACACAAAAAGTATGAACACTGATAAGGAGAAGTTGTATGTTGATCAAGGGTGTATGCAAATAGAGACCACTCCAAAGGAACCATTTGACAGGTTCTGTTTTCACATGGAGTGCTTCTCTTTCGCATCCTTCTCTTCTTTTCACCTTCTAATGTGAGATCTATCTTGTGAGTCTGAGATCCTAGAGTGTGACTTTTTCGATGTAGTGGTGTTTTGAAGTATAACAGATACAATTTGTTGTTTTATTCTATCAGGATGTGACTAACATGATGGAGACGTGTTACGGGCAGATGGGAAGTCTTTTCCGCAGCGGTAAGATTACTTGTGACCTAAAATCATGTCTCGTCTGTGTTCCTATTTGGATGTAACCGTTGTCTCAACATTGATACATGGCACCAAGAGACAACTGATTGAATCTTGACATTCATGAGATGCATACTGATGAAATATTTCCACGGTTATTTACTCAGTCTAAAATAATAACAACTGAATAACAACTGAATGATTCTTGACATTCATGAGATGCGTATGAAAAATTTCCACGGTTATTTACTCAGTCTTTTAGTAATAATGATCATCATCAGAATTTAAATATTTATATGGTTCATTTACATATGCTGATTAACAGCGCTTAACAATATTAAAAATTACTCGAAATATGTACATTGACTTAGTGAATATAATAATATATATCTAGAAGTAAAACATTTAAGTATCAATAAAAATAAATAATTAGCAAATACGCAAAATAATTAAAATATCTAAAGCTGTCCGAAAAAGATGTTTTAGGATGTGTTTAAAGTGTATATGACAGTGATTTTTTTTATTTGCTTGATCGAATCTACATGATGTTCTGATAAGAAAATGGAAAAAAAAAAATTCGATATCGATTTTCCTTCTCCGCGTTTTGGCCGTCTAAAAACGTGAAATTTCACTTCCGGTGTGTTACAAAACCGCGCAAGAAGAAAGACTGGAAATAGTCCGCTGTGACGTCAATACAAGAATGCTAGTGTCGCGATTTCTCAGTTCCTCCGTTTTTTGGTGCGTGTTGCTACAACAATAGACAACACACCTCAATAGAACCATGTTTCTTCCTCAGGGCGCATCAAAAAATGTGAGGAACTGAGGTTGTTTACCATTTACACGGGAAAACCGATTGGTCCACGGTTTGTGTAAATGGTAAGCAAAACTCCAGAAAGGGAAATTCCGTTTGGGATTGGCATGTACCATTTACCATTTGACACCAGAAACAAGCTGAGTAACCACACTTACGCATCAAAACTGCCGCAGGGTCTGGAACTGGTAGATAAAAGCAACTGGTACACACATTTCCGTTCGGAAATTTCAGTTGGGAATTTTGGACTACCTTTCAAGACGTTCCGTTTATTTCGGAAATTTTCCGGTCGGTCGAGCCAAAATTGTCTTACCATTTACATTCTGACCGAAATTTCCGGAATTTTTGGGTAAATGGTAAACAACCTGAGAAACCTCGACACCGGCATTCCTGTATTGACGTCACAGCGGGCTATTTCCAGTCTTTCTTCTTGTGCGGTTTTGTAACACACCGGAAGTGAAATTTCACGTTTTTAGACGGCTACAACGCAGAGAAGAAAAATCGATATCGAAATTTTTTTTCCATTTTCTTATCAGAAATTCTTTGGTCTTATCATCATCGATCATCAACCTGTCACGTATCATCCAGCTGCGAATATCAGCAATACACTTCTCTATCGCCTACACAGCTTCATTTTGAGTGGTAATATTATCAACTTAGATAGAGCTGGGTGTCATCCGCAAAACAGTTAGTTCATTAACCCTTTAAACCCTAATATCAAAATATCATTTCTTCTTTCTTGTCCCCATACATTTGTTGTAGCATACATTGATTTTCTGACGTTTGCCCTTGACAAGAAAAGTTGGAAGTTGATATGCTCATCGGTGCCGATTACTGTAGGGGCGAAGTATTTAGGGGGGAGAAGTTATTAACATATCAAGAGAATAATACCCTGGAATTCTCATGACCTCTAAGCATTGATATTAGAAGAAGTGATTTGATGTTAAAGGGTTGAATGTTAAAGCCTGGTTCTCACATGCGACATAAGTATAATCATAAGCGGAAGCATAACAATTTGCGTCATGTGAAAAAGAACCTTGACATAGCGAAAGATTGATCATTATGCTAGCGTTTATGCTTATGCTTACGCTTATGCCGGGCCCTTTTTCACTAACATAAGCGCTGTTAAGGTGGCTCGACTGGGTTTTTGAGTGACGATACCTTTAACTTTGAGAAACTTGTGTACCACCATAAACGATCCAACAGAAAATCAATAGCCACAGCTGTACTAGAGAAAGATTAAGTTTCAGATGAGGTAAGTTTTACCGATATCGGAGTTGCCATAGCAACGTTATGACGTCATTCCCTGTTTTACATAATGCCGAGTTACTTGTCATCATGAGATAATTTTGGAAAACGCTCTTCGGATCTTCAACCTGACGTACTTGTCCTAAGGTCTGCAAAATTTTTAAGAATTTCTATGGAAGCGTTTTCGAGAAAATTTCGACTGGAGTTTTAAGGTATTTAAATATAACCAAAAACAAAGCAACTTTGAAATATTTAAAATTATGTCTGCAAGGCTTGATGAAATAATCTTTTGGTCTTAAATGAATTTTATTCCATTCAAATACCTTGAGTGAAAATCTCAAGGAAATCACTCCATTTGAATTTTAGAAACATTGGCTTGAATATGAACTGGTCTGGAGTGTTATTTAGCTTTTGTATTAAAATTGACCCTACACTTATTAAAATAATCACGAATTAAAAAGCGATCGATGAGTTTTTTTTTAAAGCTTACTACTACTACTACAATCTTTATTTCATCACGGTGTCACATTCACTATAAGTGGTATTCATGAAGATTAATTAATGTTTAATACAATCTCCGAGTTTCAAATTCATTGAAACATTCGAAGGGGCCAATTACATGGCGAATTTCAGCCCGGTTTCTTGAACAAATCTTCTTAAAACGAAAATTTGCGATTACATGAAGAAAGTTTCAGCCCGGGCTGAATTTCAGCCTGGGTTGAAATTTTAAACTGGGGTTAAAAACCTCGTAATCAGAATGAAATTTCAGCCCGGGCTGAAAAGCGAGGTCACCTGGGTAGAAAAGTGCACTTGGACATGCGCAATAATTTGTTTTCAATGAAACAAGATGGCGACTACGGCTGTCAGCCCGGGCTGAAATTCGCCATGTAATCGGCCCACAAGGCTGTCAATTTTTAGCGCTAACTCAGGAAAATATGGAGCTGATTTTCGCGCTTGTGGCTTGTTGCTTCATTATTCATTTCCATTCTATCAAATCGCCGTGGAATTGTAACTTTTAGTTCGTCATGAATTCATTTAACACTTTAAAAAACAAAGCAATGAAGTTTTTATGAATTCATTATGTACTGAAATTTACAATTGCATGGCGACTCGAGACAATGGCTGCAGTCACATCTACGACGTAACTAAAGTTTAACTTAAGTTAAGGCTGGCACACACTAGGGGACTTGTTGCGGGGACATGAAGCAGGGACAAGCCCCTTCGTGTGCACAGCAAAGGAGCATGTTGCAGGGACAGTACGCAAGCTGGTGCACACAAAGCGGATTGAGGTATAAAAATCTTGAAAGACTGCTACCGAATGCTCATGGGATAATCAATTGCGAGTTATTATTGGTTCATTTCTATTTCGTAGCGGGGACAGTTTGCAAGAGCAGTGCACACGATGCGACATTGAAATGGGGGTCATTTTGTCCCCGCTTCATGACGCACAAATTCAAACCAGCTGAATTTCATGCAACATGTTGCGGTGACAAAATTGTGTCCCCGCAACAGAACTTTTTCGCAAAAACGGGGATGTCACACGAGGAAAACTGTCGCTGCAACATGTCCCCGCTTCATGTCCCCGCAACATGTCCCCAAGTGTGTGCCGGCTTTTAGTCTCAAGTTACGTGACGTCATACCTAACTGCAGTCAGTGCTTTCGGTCGAATTTGCGGTCACACCACGCAGTTAACTACAGTTAGTTCTAATTAGCCTATGGATGAAGTCAGAATTAAAAGAGGTTCGTGACGGCCCTTATTGTTGATCCGTGAAATGTCAACATGGTTAACCGACGTAAAGTGTGTCTCGTTTTTCTTCTTTTTTATTTTTTTTCGTGCGGCAAACCGTCGGAGAAAAATGAGAAATAAGCTGAGAATTTTAACGGATGCTCGACGCCGGGTACAGCGTGTTGCTACCTTGTTGTATGTAAATTTTTTGTTTGTTGTTTTTGGTTTCCCCCTCGCTTCACGATTGGTTTTATATATGCTCATCTCGCACGTGCGAAAAGAATTGTCACATTCTGATTGGTTGTTTGTTTGTTAACTTAAGACTAACCCATGAACCCTGCTTGGGTATAACTATAGTTAGTCTGTATTGTTTTGGATCACCGAGGCGTAAATTTTCTAACTTTAGTTAGAGCGAACAGAGAAGCGGTCACATTACCGAAATAGCTAACTACAGTTATCCCCGTCTTAACTATAGTTAGTAGCCCAGATGTGACCGCAGCCAATATAGACGCATAATGAGAGCAACAAACCACTAGCATGAAAATCAGCGCAATATTTTCCTACGTTGAGGCTGAAAATTGTCAGCCTTAGAACCTTTCAATGAACCTGGATGAATTTGAAACTTGGCAGTATTTCTCTGTGAGAGACAAAACGTTTAGGATCATAACATTAAATACGAAACTTTTCCATTTCCAAAACCAGCTACTTCCTCATACCCCGAGTTCCCTATTGTGTAACATTGATTTCTTGATTACCGCTGTATAGCATGAAATTTCTGCGGATTTTGCGGATTGCCCTCGATCCGCAAAGATAAGTTCCCGCAGGCAGGAAAAAATCTGGCAGAATAATAGTCCGCAAAAATATACTCCCTTCAGTCAAATGAAGAACTCTGCTTTTAAATGTAAACTTGCGTTACTGGGACGATATCGGACGTAAATAACAACTATTAACATTGATTTCAATAGAAAACATTTTTTTTCCAATAGTAATAACAGTTTTTTCATGAGCATGGTAGAGGGAAGGGGTAGGCTTTTTGTTTGGTTTTGTCGTACATCAGTCCTTAAGGGCAGTACTGTATTTCCTTTGAAGATTTAATAGAATTCAGTGAAATGTCTCGAAGTGGCTCTCCAAGTGGAGCGTACCATAACTCAACAAGAAATGAAAGTTGAATGTTACGTTTTCTTCCTTGTTAATGCTCTGCTGCTTAAACAGGAAATCGCAAAAATTGGTTCCCAGCAGAATTTCAGTCATCTCGAAGGTAAAAAATTGTTCCCGCAAAACACGAAAAATCTCCAATCCTCAAAATAAAACTCCCTCAAAAATTTCATACTGTACGCGCTGTGAACTGTTGTAATGTGGACATTTGAGTGAATATTACATAAGGGGAAAACTTATAAGTTGTACGTGTTGACCTGAGAAATAGTTTATTTGGCGGCCATCTTTGTTGGAAGCGATGAGAATCTACTGAAAAGGCGCTTATTTTCTGTCCTTATTTTCCAGCGTTAAGATCAATTCGGTACGATTAAACCCAAAACAGTCATTAGTCAGCTGTTACCTGTGTAAAAAGGAATCAAGATTCTCATTCCGTAGAGCATGTGGAAAACCTTCGCCAAAGTTCCCAGCCTGGCTAGCTGGTTCACCCGACCAACTGTTTCCAATAATCACTGCTCAAGGCAATATTTTTCCAAATCTGACCTAGATGTCATCTTGAAAAAGACGAAGTTGCAAAGATACAGGTACTTTGCAAACTCCGTAGAACCGCTGTCTGGTCTAGAACCGCTAAAAACCATTTACGAAGAACTGGACGCCATCCATGTACGCAAGCGTCAACCACACGTGTTATTTCTCAGAAGTGAACTTGTTCTTCAAAGGCTGGAGTACCTTAAACCATCAGGGTTATCAGCGCGACAGAAAAGAAAGATAATTGAAAGGTCTCCCCCAGTTCTTTTATTCACTGAAGACTCTCAAAAGAAAGGAACGCTAAATTATTTCCGAGGAGTGATTCGTGTGTGGAAACACGGTGTGGAGGAGCAGGAGCAGAGGGTTCATTTATTGCATCCATGTCCTAAGCTGCTGGTAATGCGAACATTCGATCTTGAGAACCGTGTAAATTTCATTAGAGAAGAGCTTCGGATGGCCCAGCGATCAGTGTTAAAAATGCTTCTGGAATTGCCCTGCTTTTTGCTTCATTCTCTCCCAGATAAGTATGTTGTGCTACACAAGTATGATCTCCCTAATGGCTACAGTTTAGATCAACATACTGCTAAGGTGTATCCTCCTGTTTTTTCAAATAAGCTTGAAATCAATCCTAGACTATTCAGACGAGATTCTGATGAGAAACTGGCCCAAAGTTTTCCAACATTGATGCTTGCTGATTTGTTGGATTACTGTTTTCTAAAGCATCATGGAGAAGGACAACCAGAGGACCTGACTAAGTTTTTAATTAATGCTGAAAAGAAAGAACTCAAAGAAAAGTACAACAAAATCATGTAAAAACAATACAAACACTTGTGAAGTACATTGTCAAACAGTCGAGTCACTTTAAAGCAGGCATGTTTGAGATAACATGTTAAGTTTTGTCTACACAAGGTGACTGTGAATTAAAGACGAACTGACAATGACATGACAATGATCATGCCTAAGTAATTTTAAAACAGTTATAATTTATGAGAGAAACACTAAAGGTGATCAACTAGTGTGTTGTAAAAGTTCTGTTAATATTCTTACAAAATAAGTAACTGATATGTGTTAACTGGTTCAATGATGTATTTATCCTTGTCTTTGTCTAAGTTGCTTAGCAAACAAGAGAATTCAAAATAATAGTGAGTTCAAAAGAATATTGTATACAACAGACTATTAATATTAATAAAACCTAGAATAAGATATTGAGGCAGCATTTACACATACAGTTATAGTTTTAATCAGTACAGTTTCACACCATTTTTACACGAAACTGATTTTTTGCTCTTGTTGACAAAAATGGTGGCTGTGATACTAAGTTGCATTAAAGGATGTTCACACTAATTGTTTATATGGATCCTTTCTTTGCACGCAATTAAATGTCACAATACTGGTCATGTATCGAGCTTATACCAAAGAAGAAATCTAAACACATGATAGGCTGGTGCATACCTTACTTGGATTTACCTCAGTTGGATGGTCAATGACACCTATATTTAAGTTTATTTATCCTGTCTTCTCATAAGCGACCACCTCCTGTCCTCTCGTGACCACCTCCTGTCATCTCGTAAGTGAACACCTCCTGTCCTCTCGTAAGCAACCACCTGTCATCTCATAAGCGACCACCTCCTGTCCTCTCGTAAGCGACCACCTGTCATCTCATAAGCGACCACCTCCTGTCCTCTCGTAAGCGAACACCTCCTGTCCTCTCGTAAGTGACCACCTCCTGTCCTCTCGTAAGCAACCACCTGTCATCTCATAAGTGTCCACCTCCTGTGCTCTCCTAAGCGACCACCTCTTGTCCTCTTGTAGGCGACTACCTCCTGTCCTCTCGTAGGCGACCACCTCCTGTCCTCTCGTAGGCGACCACCTTGGCTTTACATTTTGGGTAGTAGCTTATGGGGGTTCAACTGTATATACACTGAACTTTTCAAAAGATGGAATAATTTTCAAAATTCTAAAGAAGATTATGTATGCACAAGATTGTTTTGATTTAAATTTTACAATGAGCCAGTATTGTGTAATAAACAGCTGTTTTCAAATTCCTTTCTGCAGGCAACAGGCAGACTTTCTTTGCAAGCCAAGCTACACGCTATGCTGACTTGTATGCTGCTTCATGTGTCAACTTGCTGCACTATCCTTTCAGTTACCTCTTCAGAGCTCCGCCACAACTGGTATGTATAAAGGCCGGGTCACCTGACATGACCCCTCCTCATAAGCTTGATCTGGGAATGAAAACCATGTGAAAGGAGAGAGATTCCCCCCCCCCCCCCCCCCTTCTTCACTTGCATTACTTTTTGTCTGTCATTTTTAGGTCAATGGCAAACACTGTATTTTGTGTTGCTTAGTGTGCTGTACAGTAATATTTGGCTAGATTCCAGAATGCTTGCACTGAATGTAAAAATCATAAGTACATACTAAAACAGTGGGCGGATAGCATTGTTGCCTGCTCTGATTCATGCTACTGTAACTGAGGATAGCAAGTGCTATATACAATTGATGTACAGCGCTTTAGAACTTAAGGATCACATTTGCACTAATTGTTTATGCGCATCCTTATTGTGTCCGCAATTCATGTTGCAAAGCCATGCTAGGTCATGCATGAGCGTGTGCAGGAGAAGAAATCTAAGCACATAAAGGGCTGAGATTTTTTATACATAATTTTCTTTTTCAATTCTTGATAGATTGTGGGAAAATGAACAAAAAATCAATGTAGGAAGTTCAAACATTTTCTATATTTCTACCTGTGTGACATGAAATCCTGCCAACCTGCCGCTGTCAGCGTTTGCAAATGCTATCGTTCAAAGATTAGATTTCCTCTAAACGAACGTCACCAGTTGAATGAATTTTTTTAACAGACCTACTCGTTTAAAACTTAGCATAGAAAGTTCATTTTAATGATTCATTTGCAATATTTTTAGACTAACAGACATTGGGGCCACATCCAGTAAGGAAGAACAATTTATCAAAATGAGGGTTGACTTTCAGACATCTTACATGTATCTTTAATATTGAATATTCAAATTATTTAATATTCAAATAATAAATGTGGGTCCAGTTGTAAAAGCATATGACAAGCAGATCCATATGGATAGTTTGCAGTTGTTTCTCAGAAAACAATGCTATATTGAGGGCCTAAAATAGGGTTTCCCAATCCCGCTTCCCGCCACTGTTTTTTCTTTCATCCCGCCATCCCGCTTGCATCGAACATGTCATCCCGATCCCGCTTCCAAAATACTTTTTTTGCATGACAAGTCGCAGTTTTTTCCGGACAAGATTTCCGCGGGCTAATGCATTACGACCTTGGTGTTTGTTTGCGGTAAACAGTAGCAGTCAGTTTAGTTTCATCCGCTTTTGAGTAAGTGTTGTGAAGCCAAATAAAAGTTTTCTTTATCGGAGAACAGCGCGTGGACCATGACGAAGGTCCTCCATCACTCCAAACTTTCAAAAAACAAATTTCAAAACACGCCTACTACATAGGGGTTACCCACAAAATTTGATAGAGAAAGTTGTATGGAATATGTATGCGGGGTGCGGAGTGAGGAGTGCGGAGTGTGAAAAACGCGGAGTGTAGAAAACGCGGAGTATGAAAAATGAGGAGTGTGCATGGCAAATGAGGAGTGGGGAAAATGTGGAATACGTATTTTTGTGGAAAAAATAAAATATAATGTAAAACTAAACTATTTTTTTTCTACAAGGCAACTTTTGCAAGTTTTGAAATTCACAATCTCTATATAAATAAATAGGAATTCCAGTGGGATCCACGAGGTGGAATTTCAGTGTTGTTAATATCTCAAAAGCGTTGGTATTTGCATGTATGCCTACATTTCATACCATTACAACTTAATTCTGTTGCATTTTGAGTAGATAGAGCACGTTTTGAAGCCGCGCCGGCATTCTTTTGTTACGAAATCTGCGACGACATTGTTTGCATAGCGTCTGGGCAATGTGCATTGCTCAATTACCACTGCTTCAATTAGGGCTGTCTGCAAAATGTTACTAGGGAGAATTTGCAATTTCATGGCAATTTTATATAATACTTGAAAGTGGAATATGGAAAATGTGTGTGTTTGGGAGAATTACTGAAGGTGACTTTCGCTATTAGGGAACCCAGGGACTGTTATAATGTGAGATCAAAGTACCGGGGCATTGGTTTACAGCGCTGACTTCACGAACACCTATTATCCGGGCTATTATCATCCTAACTTCTTGCATATTCGGCGCAAAAACCCAATGTTAAATGGGCTTGTTTTTATTGAGCAGTCCATTTACAGAGTGCTGGATTTTCACCAATCTGAAATGTTATAACAATATGATTTAAATATAATTATATAAATATCTGCAGTTAAGAGGATCAGGCTGTTCTCTGTATGCGGCACTTAGATAACGGCTTTTTTGTACTTGCGTTGGTCACTATATACGAGCTTTTCATGAAGCCAAACAGTTGGTCAGAGTATATTACATTATTACCGACCTCGAGGTAGCCACTATTAAACCGAATTACCTAACGGCTACCTCCAGGTAGGAATATATATTACCGACCTCGAGGTAGCAAGTAACCCAATGACTTAACGGCTACCTTAGGGTCGGAATATATATTACCGACCTCAAGATAGCCACTAACTAAATGACTTAACGGCTACCTTGGAGTCGGAACATATAGAATGGACCTCGAGGTAGCCACTAACCCAATGACTTCACGGCTACCTTGGAGTCGGAATATATAGAATGGACCTCGAGGTAGCCACTAACCAATGACTTCACGGCTACCTTAGGGTCGGAATATATAGAATGGACCTCGAGGTAGCCACTAACCCAATGACTTAATTAAATAACGAATTTTGTTACTATAATGATTCCCGGAGAACCACCTATGATATCTTTTAAAAAAGGCAAATCCTTTAAAGATACACTCCTTAGAGGAAAAATATAAAAGGTGTGAAATAAGTTTCACAACGGGATTGTTTGTGCGGCCTGTCACCCCTTTCTACTTCCTGTTTTAGCATTTTAATGGATTCCTTGAGACAAAATTGCGACATCGTGACAGGTGCTTATTTGGATTGATAAAAATTAGGACTTCTGAAATGATTTCAAAGGAAAGACAGGATAGAAAAACGCCGGTTTAAAAAATCACCCATGTAAACATCCAGACGTGTCTTCCTTCACGGAATCGTGAAATATCCGGCGAGTGCATTGCCGTCAACCATCCCGTTTCCCACCCGTAAAAATCAAGAATTCCCGCGTCCCGCCATGAAAATGACGAACTTCCCGCTCACCTCTAACCATCCTGCATCCCGCCTTCCAATTTTCTTTCATCCCGCATCCCGGCATCGAAAAAAGGCTTATCCCGCATCCCGCCAACCCTATGTTAGGCCCTCTATATTAGCCCTTCTGTTATTGTTGTTAAGTTGAGAAATCAGGAGCAAACTGCAGTGGACACCATATCATGCTACTGGTGGGCAAGATGCAAGCCCCTCTGAGCTGGCGTGCATTTCTTGAAAGTCACGAAAAGCTGTGTTATGTGGAAAATGTTTGCCAATAAATATTTGGTTTTTGTTGATTTTGAAAGCTAAGCAATAAAATCTTACGTTTACAACACAAGCTGAGCTGGTTTTTGGACTAAAAACATTACACTATTCATTAGAAACTTAATTTTAAAAATAGTTGTCAGGCGCAAAATGTCTTCGAGGGTTTTGAGAAACCACGCCTGCTCTGGGAAGAACCTGGAAATTAGTGCTAAAGGAACTCTGGGTTTTGGAAAACACTAAAGGCATATTTTATCGGGAACAGTGGTAATCTCAGAATATCCTTGTAAAAGCCTTCTCAGAACCATCAAATACAGAGGATTAACTGATACTTTTGAAAAGAAACAAATGCTAGGGTAATTTTTAAACATCTGGTCTGAATATACTTCACAATAAAATTGGACTTTAACAACACGGGAAATCGAACACACAAATGTAGATGAAACTCAAAGTTAACGTAATGATTCAATGTAGCGCCTTCCTTCCAATAAGCGTCCCCTTTAGAATAAGCGCCCCCTTTCGAATGTGTTTTTGTTAATAAGTGCCCTCATTCCAATAAGTGCCCCAATTCTAATAAGCGCCCCTATTCTAAAAGAGAAACTAAATTACTCAATGAAGAATTCAAAGCTAAATGTGTTGTAGTAAAATCTACTAATGGGTGGATGAACGAAACACGGACCCTTTACTGGGTAAGAAGTGTCTTGGGGAGGTTTTCATTCACACAACGAATGTTGGCGTGGGATTGGTTCGAGTGCCACATGATGGAAACAGTCAAACAAGAACTCATGTCAAAGATAGATCCCTTAATCATCCCAGGGGGGTGTACGAAATACATTCAATTCAAGTGCCCGATGTGGCTTGGAATAAGCCTTTTTAAGCAAATGTTACAAAGAAATGTGACGAATGGATGGTTGGTGAAGCCCACTCTTTTACTCCCGCGGGAAACATGCGTGCTCCACCCCGAAGAGAGATTGTTAAGTGGATCCTTGCGGCATGGGATGGCTTGGACAAAACAATGATAATAAATTCGTTCAAGAGCTGTGGGCTGACAGTTGCTGTGGATGAATCAGAGGATGGACACATTCACTGCTTCAAGGAAAAGCAGCCTTGCCATGCAGGGCTAGAACAGCTCAAAGTTGTTCAACAACCGACAAGGATCTTTCGACGGGATCACTGAATTGGACATCGAAGATGCCACACCAGAAAGCTTAATTTATTTATTGATGCAAGTGACACTGTCAAAGCTATCGGCGTCAAAATAGCATTCACCGTATAATTATTTGTTACTGTAAGTTACAGTTTCTGTTATTTTTCCCTTTTTAACAATCAAATCAAATCAAATCAAACGGATTAAAAAACGGATTAAAGGCTTCTTTAAACCATTTTAACGGATGCTAAATGGATAGCAAACGCTTTCAAGCCGTAAAACGGATATCCATTAGTGTATGTTTTCCCAAATCAGGTCACAAATATTAGAGTTTTGTTTTGAACATTCAGTTGTTTCTCAAAAAAGAAATAGCGCCCTGTCCCAAATCAGCACCCTGTCTTGAATAAGCACCCTCGCTTGAGGTACCAATAGTAAATAAGCACCCGGGGCACTAAATCGAATCATAACAGTAAATCAACTTATAGCTGAGATTTATATAAGACTTGATGCTCAGCAAAAAAAATGCCATATTAAGAGTGCGTGTCTGGAAAAATATTTTAACATTTGAAAATGAGATATTTAGTTATGAACTCAATCTTAAAAAAATCTGTTGAATTCCATTTTAGAAAGCACAGTTTGTTTATTTCATTAATAAACGTACACAAACTTCATTTTATTTTCAAAATCATCTTGACTGATTGCTAGACTGTGCTTTGTCAGATTGGGGACACGCAGTCTGGAAAATAAATGGCCTAAAATTTTTATTTTCTGTATAAAATTAATCAACAAACATTTTGTTTCTTTAAGCGATTGAATTTTTCAAAAAACAAATCAAAATATAGAGAAATTACAGGGTGAACAGATAAAATCTTTGTCTTCAATTCCAGCAAGGTCAAGGATGAAATTGCTATTATACAATGTAACATGAACTTACACAGCAAATAATTGGTATTTTGAGGATGTGAAGATGTAAATGTTTTCTCCTTGATTGCACATCAGAATGTTTCATCGTACCTTGAATCCAGGTTAGCAAACAATTTGCATCTTGACTTGTCATGTATTACACACAATTTCAATTTAAACAATTACACACAGCATAACTGTGTACTTCAAAGCCACGTTCTGACATGTCTTTGACACTTGAATGTTAATCTATACCTGCCAACTTAGGCATAAGTCTCACACCTGTGGGTTGAAAACTTCATTCTCATGCCAGCTCATTGCTGATCGACAGAGCCACTGAAAACAGCAGCTAGCAGTCTATGCTAACTTACAATTCTTCATTAAAAAAAAACTGCCTGAACTGATTACCACATCACTCTCAAAAAATGTTTACACATACACCCTAAGGTGACGATGATATCCAGTTCAAGTAAGCTTTTGTTTATAGATTACTGGAAAGAGTAAGTCAAACCTTGTTAACACAGACACTGTAGGGACCACAGAAACTGTCCATACAAGCAAGTTTCCATGAATGACATACACCTGTAATCTGTATGCATTGTTGGTGTTTTTGAGTGCCCCTTTACTCTTGTACCCGCCTGTTACAACAGCAAAATGTCAACAACAACAACAAAAGTCTTTATTACATGTAGTTAACTATTATGTAATTTACAAGACAGGCATGCAGGTAGCAAAGGCCTATCTTGGCAGGCCAACTGGTCAAATTAGTTATTATAAGTGATTTTTATATGGAAATCTTTGTTATATTTGTTAAAATATTTGTTAAAATAAAGCGATACATGTAGGATCAAACAACAGAAAAGAGAAGAAACAGAAAGGAAAAACAAGTGATTGAGATAAACAAAAAAGAATTATGAAAATATTAGTTAAAATTACTTTAAATTTATTATTTAACTTTAGAGATGACCTTGTCAATATTAATATTAATAGGAAAAGCATATTCTTAATATTGTTTTTGAACGAACTTTTTGGTAGTTCTCTTAGAAAGCATGGTATCTCATTCCATAATTTTGCTCCAATTCTAGAAAAGGCTTTTCTTTGTATTTTAAGTCTCAAGTTTTTTATTTCGAAGTTATTAGAAGTGGCGGACCATGTATTATACTAGAGTGAACAGTGGAAGTATTTGTAAATAAATTTAAGATATTTAGTGGTGCTGAACCATTTCTAACGTCATGCATTAAGCTAGATAAAGATTCGTAGTATGAAAAGTTCAAAGGCATTATTATTTGCATTGATAAATAACGTAACGTTATGCTTGTTACATTTAGCAAAGTACATAAAATGGATTGCTCGTTTTGAATGTTCTTCATTCTTGACATGATGTCTTAATCCCATTAAAACATCACTTTAAAAATAGGCTCCCTTTGGCAAGCGTGTGTCTACTGCACACTGCCAAATGTTTGGATGTACAATTAAGTCAGCCTTTCTTCTTTTGAAATTTTGGTATCTTACTGTTGTAGGCCAACTCTGCCAGGTCACCTGGTAGGTAGCAATCATATTCTTATCCCAATTGACTGTCATGCCCGGCCTACATCATTGTATTGTCTGATCTTCTGCAGCCGATTTTTCATCAATTTCACCTCTTAAAAGAACAAAATATTTAAAGGTTCAGAAGTTTTAATGTTCAAAGTGTTTGATTTTGCAGAATTAAGTTTTTAGAAAGTCAGTGATATGCAATCTCTTTCCAGTTGCCTGGTGATTGCATCATTGGTACAGCTGTCATTGGTGTTGGCAGTTCTATTGTGAACAACTTGAGGGTAAAAAAACTTCTGGTTAACAAACTTCCTGTGACATTGTCGATAGCATAGTGTCTACGTGCACATGCGCAGTAGGCATATTGCATTACATGACACGTTTTGACGATTTTAATGCAAGCAAAAATAAGTGATGGATTGGATAATAGCAAGCAAGTAATAATTTTCAAAGCAACAACAACTGACTTGATTATAGATTATAATGTGTATTATTATACATTGTAGTCACTATCTGTCTTCTCATTGGCTAAGAGCCTACAGTTATTTCTGGAAATCAGCTCACCCTACAGATAGCACTAATCTGCTAGCAGAGGGTGAATAATCTGCAGAGTGTGCACAGGTGGTGAATTCTATTCTTGTTGGAAAATAATAAACTGTGCAACAGTGCGTTTGTTGTTAATTTCTTTAAAACAATGATTAATAAAACAATTATTAGTTTGGCTTCAGCTGATTAACCCTTACCTAATGACCTTGATTATTCTGGATATCACAAAAAACCTCATCCAATAATAATTATTGTTTAATATTTGCACCTGTTTTGTTGGTCATATTTGCACCCTAAGATGCTAATCATGCATACACAATTTGGATATATCTGTATATATGTATGGCGTAAAATATATTTATATATCCAATATGTATGCAGCATTAAATGTCCCTGATGTACTTAGAAAAAAATCTTTTTTTTCCAGATGCCTCATGAGTCAACAGTGGAGCATACAGGTGAACTGTTTGAGCCTACAGAGAGCAGTGCTTTTGCCCCACGAGGCTTCTCCTTTAGTGATGACACACCCAATACTCTACACCGGTCCGGTTCCACTGGAAGCAACTCTTCTGGTTCAGTTTTTACACGAACACCATGTAGGTGTGATGGTGATGATGAAGATGATGATGATGATGATTCTCATGAAGTGGAAAATTCTCTTGAAACAGTTCATGAAGAAAAGACAAGTGTTTGATCTCAATGACAACAAGATTATAAGAAACAGGTCAAGTTGAACATCCCCAAGTTAAAATGTTCATTTCATACAATAAACTTGTCATAAGATAGTGACATTATGTTATAGTCAGACTTAAAAATAGAACATAATTTGCCACTCCAGAAACTTCAGGGAGACTGCACACCAGCTTTTGGTACTAGGTATTCTAGTATCATTTGGGTATCCAGCATTAGATACGATATGATGACCGTTTCCAAAGGCAACCATTAACCATAGTTCATATTGAATACCCAAACAATCCCAAGTAATCTCAGTGCCGAAAGCTGGTCCTCAGTCTCCCCAAAGTCTCTGGGGGATAAATTCATAGTTAAGATATTTTTATCCACGTTACTGTTGTTTTAAGATCTTTGAGGTATAGTTAAAATGTGATGGGAATATTGTGATACAATTAAAAAAAAAAAAAAATATATATATATATATATTGTTTTAGAATAGTAAACTCCCAGCTAAATATTTAACATTGTCATGCACGTTTCATTTATTTCACGCACATTTATAGTTATTGTGTTTCTCAATTTTTTACAATGCTTGCATCATCATACATTGTACAAATATTAATTTAGCTGCATGTTATGTAATTAGCATAGTGGATGCTGTATGCCATTTAAAAGAACAATATTTAACTTTTTTAAATTGCACTTTCCTTCCAATATTTTCTACAAGGATGGCACAAATTCTAAGAGCAATGCCCCGAGATGGCAACTCCCAGAAAGAGCCAAAAATATTTCAATGGACTTTCTCCAAACTTCAAAAAAGTAATTCCGAGTAAACTTTGAAATAAATAGTCTGGACAAACATTAGAAATTCTGTTAAAAATTCTGATGTAAGGTATACTTTGCACAACTTTTATAATAGTAATTTTGCTCATACATAATTATATAAGGTACATGAATTATTGTAACTACATTCCTTGATGCAAAGATTATGGTAAAAAAAATGCTAAAGTTGTTTTGAGATGTTAACAGAGGCAGTTTTGATCAAGTTGTTATATCAAAACCAGGAGAGTCGAATAACAGAAACCTCCAGATCCGCGATTTGGTGTAATAGAGAGCCAGTATGAGCTGGAGTTATTTTGAGCTTCATTTTGAGTGGTAATATTATCAACTTAGATAGAGCTGGGTGTCATCCGCAAAACAGTTAGTTCATTAACCCTTTAAACCCTAATATCAAAATATCATTTCTTCTTTCTTGTCCCCATACATTTGTTGTAGCATACATTGATTTTCTGACGTTTGCCCTTGACAAGAAAAGTTGGAAGTTGATATGCTCATCGGTGCCGATTACTGTAGGGGCGAAGTATTTAGGGGGGAGAAGTTATTAACATATCAAGAGAATAATACCCTGGAATTCTCATGACCTCTAAGCATTGATATTAGAAGAAGTGATTTGATGTTAAAGGGTTGAATGTTAAAGCCTGGTTCTCACATGCGACATAAGTATAATCATAAGCGGAAGCATAACAATTTGCGTCATGTGAAAAAGAACCTTGACATAGCGAAAGATTGATCATTATGCTAGCGTTTATGCTTATGCTTACGCTTATGCCGGGCCCTTTTTCACTAACATAAGCGCTGTTAAGGTGGCTCGACTGGGTTTTTGAGTGACGATACCTTTAACTTTGAGAAACTTGTGTACCACCATAAACGATCCAACAGAAAATCAATAGCCACAGCTGTACTAGAGAAAGATTAAGTTTCAGATGAGGTAAGTTTTACCGATATCGGAGTTGCCATAGCAACGTTATGACGTCATTCCCTGTTTTACATAATGCCGAGTTACTTGTCATCATGAGATAATTTTGGAAAACGCTCTTCGGATCTTCAACCTGACGTACTTGTCCTAAGGTCTGCAAAATTTTTAAGAATTTCTATGGAAGCGTTTTCGAGAAAATTTCGACTGGAGTTTTAAGGTATTTAAATATAACCAAAAACAAAGCAACTTTGAAATATTTAAAATTATGTCTGCAAGGCTTGATGAAATAATCTTTTGGTCTTAAATGAATTTTATTCCATTCAAATACCTTGAGTGAAAATCTCAAGGAAATCACTCCATTTGAATTTTAGAAACATTGGCTTGAATATGAACTGGTCTGGAGTGTTATTTAGCTTTTGTATTAAAATTGACCCTACACTTATTAAAATAATCACGAATTAAAAAGCGATCGATGAGTTTTTTTTTAAAGCTTACTACTACTACTACAATCTTTATTTCATCACGGTGTCACATTCACTATAAGTGGTATTCATGAAGATTAATTAATGTTTAATACAATCTCCGAGTTTCAAATTCATTGAAACATTCGAAGGGGCCAATTACATGGCGAATTTCAGCCCGGTTTCTTGAACAAATCTTCTTAAAACGAAAATTTGCGATTACATGAAGAAAGTTTCAGCCCGGGCTGAATTTCAGCCTGGGTTGAAATTTTAAACTGGGGTTAAAAACCTCGTAATCAGAATGAAATTTCAGCCCGGGCTGAAAAGCGAGGTCACCTGGGTAGAAAAGTGCACTTGGACATGCGCAATAATTTGTTTTCAATGAAACAAGATGGCGACTACGGCTGTCAGCCCGGGCTGAAATTCGCCATGTAATCGGCCCACAAGGCTGTCAATTTTTAGCGCTAACTCAGGAAAATATGGAGCTGATTTTCGCGCTTGTGGCTTGTTGCTTCATTATTCATTTCCATTCTATCAAATCGCCGTGGAATTGTAACTTTTAGTTCGTCATGAATTCATTTAACACTTTAAAAAACAAAGCAATGAAGTTTTTATGAATTCATTATGTACTGAAATTTACAATTGCATGGCGACTCGAGACAATGGCTGCAGTCACATCTACGACGTAACTAAAGTTTAACTTAAGTTAAGGCTGGCACACACTAGGGGACTTGTTGCGGGGACATGAAGCAGGGACAAGCCCCTTCGTGTGCACAGCAAAGGAGCATGTTGCAGGGACAGTACGCAAGCTGGTGCACACAAAGCGGATTGAGGTATAAAAATCTTGAAAGACTGCTACCGAATGCTCATGGGATAATCAATTGCGAGTTATTATTGGTTCATTTCTATTTCGTAGCGGGGACAGTTTGCAAGAGCAGTGCACACGATGCGACATTGAAATGGGGGTCATTTTGTCCCCGCTTCATGACGCACAAATTCAAACCAGCTGAATTTCATGCAACATGTTGCGGTGACAAAATTGTGTCCCCGCAACAGAACTTTTTCGCAAAAACGGGGATGTCACACGAGGAAAACTGTCGCTGCAACATGTCCCCGCTTCATGTCCCCGCAACATGTCCCCAAGTGTGTGCCGGCTTTTAGTCTCAAGTTACGTGACGTCATACCTAACTGCAGTCAGTGCTTTCGGTCGAATTTGCGGTCACACCACGCAGTTAACTACAGTTAGTTCTAATTAGCCTATGGATGAAGTCAGAATTAAAAGAGGTTCGTGACGGCCCTTATTGTTGATCCGTGAAATGTCAACATGGTTAACCGACGTAAAGTGTGTCTCGTTTTTCTTCTTTTTTATTTTTTTTCGTGCGGCAAACCGTCGGAGAAAAATGAGAAATAAGCTGAGAATTTTAACGGATGCTCGACGCCGGGTACAGCGTGTTGCTACCTTGTTGTATGTAAATTTTTTGTTTGTTGTTTTTGGTTTCCCCCTCGCTTCACGATTGGTTTTATATATGCTCATCTCGCACGTGCGAAAAGAATTGTCACATTCTGATTGGTTGTTTGTTTGTTAACTTAAGACTAACCCATGAACCCTGCTTGGGTATAACTATAGTTAGTCTGTATTGTTTTGGATCACCGAGGCGTAAATTTTCTAACTTTAGTTAGAGCGAACAGAGAAGCGGTCACATTACCGAAATAGCTAACTACAGTTATCCCCGTCTTAACTATAGTTAGTAGCCCAGATGTGACCGCAGCCAATATAGACGCATAATGAGAGCAACAAACCACTAGCATGAAAATCAGCGCAATATTTTCCTACGTTGAGGCTGAAAATTGTCAGCCTTAGAACCTTTCAATGAACCTGGATGAATTTGAAACTTGGCAGTATTTCTCTGTGAGAGACAAAACGTTTAGGATCATAACATTAAATACGAAACTTTTCCATTTCCAAAACCAGCTACTTCCTCATACCCCGAGTTCCCTATTGTGTAACATTGATTTCTTGATTACCGCTGTATAGCATGAAATTTCTGCGGATTTTGCGGATTGCCCTCGATCCGCAAAGATAAGTTCCCGCAGGCAGGAAAAAATCTGGCAGAATAATAGTCCGCAAAAATATACTCCCTTCAGTCAAATGAAGAACTCTGCTTTTAAATGTAAACTTGCGTTACTGGGACGATATCGGACGTAAATAACAACTATTAACATTGATTTCAATAGAAAACATTTTTTTTCCAATAGTAATAACAGTTTTTTCATGAGCATGGTAGAGGGAAGGGGTAGGCTTTTTGTTTGGTTTTGTCGTACATCAGTCCTTAAGGGCAGTACTGTATTTCCTTTGAAGATTTAATAGAATTCAGTGAAATGTCTCGAAGTGGCTCTCCAAGTGGAGCGTACCATAACTCAACAAGAAATGAAAGTTGAATGTTACGTTTTCTTCCTTGTTAATGCTCTGCTGCTTAAACAGGAAATCGCAAAAATTGGTTCCCAGCAGAATTTCAGTCATCTCGAAGGTAAAAAATTGTTCCCGCAAAACACGAAAAATCTCCAATCCTCAAAATAAAACTCCCTCAAAAATTTCATACTGTACGCGCTGTGAACTGTTGTAATGTGGACATTTGAGTGAATATTACATAAGGGGAAAACTTATAAGTTGTACGTGTTGACCTGAGAAATAGTTTATTTGGCGGCCATCTTTGTTGGAAGCGATGAGAATCTACTGAAAAGGCGCTTATTTTCTGTCCTTATTTTCCAGCGTTAAGATCAATTCGGTACGATTAAACCCAAAACAGTCATTAGTCAGCTGTTACCTGTGTAAAAAGGAATCAAGATTCTCATTCCGTAGAGCATGTGGAAAACCTTCGCCAAAGTTCCCAGCCTGGCTAGCTGGTTCACCCGACCAACTGTTTCCAATAATCACTGCTCAAGGCAATATTTTTCCAAATCTGACCTAGATGTCATCTTGAAAAAGACGAAGTTGCAAAGATACAGGTACTTTGCAAACTCCGTAGAACCGCTGTCTGGTCTAGAACCGCTAAAAACCATTTACGAAGAACTGGACGCCATCCATGTACGCAAGCGTCAACCACACGTGTTATTTCTCAGAAGTGAACTTGTTCTTCAAAGGCTGGAGTACCTTAAACCATCAGGGTTATCAGCGCGACAGAAAAGAAAGATAATTGAAAGGTCTCCCCCAGTTCTTTTATTCACTGAAGACTCTCAAAAGAAAGGAACGCTAAATTATTTCCGAGGAGTGATTCGTGTGTGGAAACACGGTGTGGAGGAGCAGGAGCAGAGGGTTCATTTATTGCATCCATGTCCTAAGCTGCTGGTAATGCGAACATTCGATCTTGAGAACCGTGTAAATTTCATTAGAGAAGAGCTTCGGATGGCCCAGCGATCAGTGTTAAAAATGCTTCTGGAATTGCCCTGCTTTTTGCTTCATTCTCTCCCAGATAAGTATGTTGTGCTACACAAGTATGATCTCCCTAATGGCTACAGTTTAGATCAACATACTGCTAAGGTGTATCCTCCTGTTTTTTCAAATAAGCTTGAAATCAATCCTAGACTATTCAGACGAGATTCTGATGAGAAACTGGCCCAAAGTTTTCCAACATTGATGCTTGCTGATTTGTTGGATTACTGTTTTCTAAAGCATCATGGAGAAGGACAACCAGAGGACCTGACTAAGTTTTTAATTAATGCTGAAAAGAAAGAACTCAAAGAAAAGTACAACAAAATCATGTAAAAACAATACAAACACTTGTGAAGTACATTGTCAAACAGTCGAGTCACTTTAAAGCAGGCATGTTTGAGATAACATGTTAAGTTTTGTCTACACAAGGTGACTGTGAATTAAAGACGAACTGACAATGACATGACAATGATCATGCCTAAGTAATTTTAAAACAGTTATAATTTATGAGAGAAACACTAAAGGTGATCAACTAGTGTGTTGTAAAAGTTCTGTTAATATTCTTACAAAATAAGTAACTGATATGTGTTAACTGGTTCAATGATGTATTTATCCTTGTCTTTGTCTAAGTTGCTTAGCAAACAAGAGAATTCAAAATAATAGTGAGTTCAAAAGAATATTGTATACAACAGACTATTAATATTAATAAAACCTAGAATAAGATATTGAGGCAGCATTTACACATACAGTTATAGTTTTAATCAGTACAGTTTCACACCATTTTTACACGAAACTGATTTTTTGCTCTTGTTGACAAAAATGGTGGCTGTGATACTAAGTTGCATTAAAGGATGTTCACACTAATTGTTTATATGGATCCTTTCTTTGCACGCAATTAAATGTCACAATACTGGTCATGTATCGAGCTTATACCAAAGAAGAAATCTAAACACATGATAGGCTGGTGCATACCTTACTTGGATTTACCTCAGTTGGATGGTCAATGACACCTATATTTAAGTTTATTTATCCTGTCTTCTCATAAGCGACCACCTCCTGTCCTCTCGTGACCACCTCCTGTCATCTCGTAAGTGAACACCTCCTGTCCTCTCGTAAGCAACCACCTGTCATCTCATAAGCGACCACCTCCTGTCCTCTCGTAAGCGACCACCTGTCATCTCATAAGCGACCACCTCCTGTCCTCTCGTAAGCGAACACCTCCTGTCCTCTCGTAAGTGACCACCTCCTGTCCTCTCGTAAGCAACCACCTGTCATCTCATAAGTGTCCACCTCCTGTGCTCTCCTAAGCGACCACCTCTTGTCCTCTTGTAGGCGACTACCTCCTGTCCTCTCGTAGGCGACCACCTCCTGTCCTCTCGTAGGCGACCACCTTGGCTTTACATTTTGGGTAGTAGCTTATGGGGGTTCAACTGTATATACACTGAACTTTTCAAAAGATGGAATAATTTTCAAAATTCTAAAGAAGATTATGTATGCACAAGATTGTTTTGATTTAAATTTTACAATGAGCCAGTATTGTGTAATAAACAGCTGTTTTCAAATTCCTTTCTGCAGGCAACAGGCAGACTTTCTTTGCAAGCCAAGCTACACGCTATGCTGACTTGTATGCTGCTTCATGTGTCAACTTGCTGCACTATCCTTTCAGTTACCTCTTCAGAGCTCCGCCACAACTGGTATGTATAAAGGCCGGGTCACCTGACATGACCCCTCCTCATAAGCTTGATCTGGGAATGAAAACCATGTGAAAGGAGAGAGATTCCCCCCCCCCCCCCCCCCTTCTTCACTTGCATTACTTTTTGTCTGTCATTTTTAGGTCAATGGCAAACACTGTATTTTGTGTTGCTTAGTGTGCTGTACAGTAATATTTGGCTAGATTCCAGAATGCTTGCACTGAATGTAAAAATCATAAGTACATACTAAAACAGTGGGCGGATAGCATTGTTGCCTGCTCTGATTCATGCTACTGTAACTGAGGATAGCAAGTGCTATATACAATTGATGTACAGCGCTTTAGAACTTAAGGATCACATTTGCACTAATTGTTTATGCGCATCCTTATTGTGTCCGCAATTCATGTTGCAAAGCCATGCTAGGTCATGCATGAGCGTGTGCAGGAGAAGAAATCTAAGCACATAAAGGGCTGAGATTTTTTATACATAATTTTCTTTTTCAATTCTTGATAGATTGTGGGAAAATGAACAAAAAATCAATGTAGGAAGTTCAAACATTTTCTATATTTCTACCTGTGTGACATGAAATCCTGCCAACCTGCCGCTGTCAGCGTTTGCAAATGCTATCGTTCAAAGATTAGATTTCCTCTAAACGAACGTC
The DNA here is from genome assembly GCA_022457155.1 of Cladopsammia gracilis. Taxonomy (NCBI): domain Eukaryota; kingdom Metazoa; phylum Cnidaria; class Anthozoa; order Scleractinia; family Dendrophylliidae; genus Cladopsammia; species Cladopsammia gracilis. The sequence goes on from JAJGOT010000388.1 coordinate 122,385, forward strand.
ACCAGTTGAATGAATTTTTTTAACAGACCTACTCGTTTAAAACTTAGCATAGAAAGTTCATTTTAATGATTCATTTGCAATATTTTTAGACTAACAGACATTGGGGCCACATCCAGTAAGGAAGAACAATTTATCAAAATGAGGGTTGACTTTCAGACATCTTACATGTATCTTTAATATTGAATATTCAAATTATTTAATATTCAAATAATAAATGTGGGTCCAGTTGTAAAAGCATATGACAAGCAGATCCATATGGATAGTTTGCAGTTGTTTCTCAGAAAACAATGCTATATTGAGGGCCTAAAATAGGGTTTCCCAATCCCGCTTCCCGCCACTGTTTTTTCTTTCATCCCGCCATCCCGCTTGCATCGAACATGTCATCCCGATCCCGCTTCCAAAATACTTTTTTTGCATGACAAGTCGCAGTTTTTTCCGGACAAGATTTCCGCGGGCTAATGCATTACGACCTTGGTGTTTGTTTGCGGTAAACAGTAGCAGTCAGTTTAGTTTCATCCGCTTTTGAGTAAGTGTTGTGAAGCCAAATAAAAGTTTTCTTTATCGGAGAACAGCGCGTGGACCATGACGAAGGTCCTCCATCACTCCAAACTTTCAAAAAACAAATTTCAAAACACGCCTACTACATAGGGGTTACCCACAAAATTTGATAGAGAAAGTTGTATGGAATATGTATGCGGGGTGCGGAGTGAGGAGTGCGGAGTGTGAAAAACGCGGAGTGTAGAAAACGCGGAGTATGAAAAATGAGGAGTGTGCATGGCAAATGAGGAGTGGGGAAAATGTGGAATACGTATTTTTGTGGAAAAAATAAAATATAATGTAAAACTAAACTATTTTTTTTCTACAAGGCAACTTTTGCAAGTTTTGAAATTCACAATCTCTATATAAATAAATAGGAATTCCAGTGGGATCCACGAGGTGGAATTTCAGTGTTGTTAATATCTCAAAAGCGTTGGTATTTGCATGTATGCCTACATTTCATACCATTACAACTTAATTCTGTTGCATTTTGAGTAGATAGAGCACGTTTTGAAGCCGCGCCGGCATTCTTTTGTTACGAAATCTGCGACGACATTGTTTGCATAGCGTCTGGGCAATGTGCATTGCTCAATTACCACTGCTTCAATTAGGGCTGTCTGCAAAATGTTACTAGGGAGAATTTGCAATTTCATGGCAATTTTATATAATACTTGAAAGTGGAATATGGAAAATGTGTGTGTTTGGGAGAATTACTGAAGGTGACTTTCGCTATTAGGGAACCCAGGGACTGTTATAATGTGAGATCAAAGTACCGGGGCATTGGTTTACAGCGCTGACTTCACGAACACCTATTATCCGGGCTATTATCATCCTAACTTCTTGCATATTCGGCGCAAAAACCCAATGTTAAATGGGCTTGTTTTTATTGAGCAGTCCATTTACAGAGTGCTGGATTTTCACCAATCTGAAATGTTATAACAATATGATTTAAATATAATTATATAAATATCTGCAGTTAAGAGGATCAGGCTGTTCTCTGTATGCGGCACTTAGATAACGGCTTTTTTGTACTTGCGTTGGTCACTATATACGAGCTTTTCATGAAGCCAAACAGTTGGTCAGAGTATATTACATTATTACCGACCTCGAGGTAGCCACTATTAAACCGAATTACCTAACGGCTACCTCCAGGTAGGAATATATATTACCGACCTCGAGGTAGCAAGTAACCCAATGACTTAACGGCTACCTTAGGGTCGGAATATATATTACCGACCTCAAGATAGCCACTAACTAAATGACTTAACGGCTACCTTGGAGTCGGAACATATAGAATGGACCTCGAGGTAGCCACTAACCCAATGACTTCACGGCTACCTTGGAGTCGGAATATATAGAATGGACCTCGAGGTAGCCACTAACCAATGACTTCACGGCTACCTTAGGGTCGGAATATATAGAATGGACCTCGAGGTAGCCACTAACCCAATGACTTAATTAAATAACGAATTTTGTTACTATAATGATTCCCGGAGAACCACCTATGATATCTTTTAAAAAAGGCAAATCCTTTAAAGATACACTCCTTAGAGGAAAAATATAAAAGGTGTGAAATAAGTTTCACAACGGGATTGTTTGTGCGGCCTGTCACCCCTTTCTACTTCCTGTTTTAGCATTTTAATGGATTCCTTGAGACAAAATTGCGACATCGTGACAGGTGCTTATTTGGATTGATAAAAATTAGGACTTCTGAAATGATTTCAAAGGAAAGACAGGATAGAAAAACGCCGGTTTAAAAAATCACCCATGTAAACATCCAGACGTGTCTTCCTTCACGGAATCGTGAAATATCCGGCGAGTGCATTGCCGTCAACCATCCCGTTTCCCACCCGTAAAAATCAAGAATTCCCGCGTCCCGCCATGAAAATGACGAACTTCCCGCTCACCTCTAACCATCCTGCATCCCGCCTTCCAATTTTCTTTCATCCCGCATCCCGGCATCGAAAAAAGGCTTATCCCGCATCCCGCCAACCCTATGTTAGGCCCTCTATATTAGCCCTTCTGTTATTGTTGTTAAGTTGAGAAATCAGGAGCAAACTGCAGTGGACACCATATCATGCTACTGGTGGGCAAGATGCAAGCCCCTCTGAGCTGGCGTGCATTTCTTGAAAGTCACGAAAAGCTGTGTTATGTGGAAAATGTTTGCCAATAAATATTTGGTTTTTGTTGATTTTGAAAGCTAAGCAATAAAATCTTACGTTTACAACACAAGCTGAGCTGGTTTTTGGACTAAAAACATTACACTATTCATTAGAAACTTAATTTTAAAAATAGTTGTCAGGCGCAAAATGTCTTCGAGGGTTTTGAGAAACCACGCCTGCTCTGGGAAGAACCTGGAAATTAGTGCTAAAGGAACTCTGGGTTTTGGAAAACACTAAAGGCATATTTTATCGGGAACAGTGGTAATCTCAGAATATCCTTGTAAAAGCCTTCTCAGAACCATCAAATACAGAGGATTAACTGATACTTTTGAAAAGAAACAAATGCTAGGGTAATTTTTAAACATCTGGTCTGAATATACTTCACAATAAAATTGGACTTTAACAACACGGGAAATCGAACACACAAATGTAGATGAAACTCAAAGTTAACGTAATGATTCAATGTAGCGCCTTCCTTCCAATAAGCGTCCCCTTTAGAATAAGCGCCCCCTTTCGAATGTGTTTTTGTTAATAAGTGCCCTCATTCCAATAAGTGCCCCAATTCTAATAAGCGCCCCTATTCTAAAAGAGAAACTAAATTACTCAATGAAGAATTCAAAGCTAAATGTGTTGTAGTAAAATCTACTAATGGGTGGATGAACGAAACACGGACCCTTTACTGGGTAAGAAGTGTCTTGGGGAGGTTTTCATTCACACAACGAATGTTGGCGTGGGATTGGTTCGAGTGCCACATGATGGAAACAGTCAAACAAGAACTCATGTCAAAGACAGATCCCTTAATCATCCCAGGGGGGTGTACGAAATACATTCAATTCAAGTGCCCGATGTGGCTTGGAATAAGCCTTTTTAAGCAAATGTTACAAAGAAATGTGACGAATGGATGGTTGGTGAAGCCCACTCTTTTACTCCCGCGGGAAACATGCGTGCTCCACCCCGAAGAGAGATTGTTAAGTGGATCCTTGCGGCATGGGATGGCTTGGACAAAACAATGATAATAAATTCGTTCAAGAGCTGTGGGCTGACAGTTGCTGTGGATGAATCAGAGGATGGACACATTCACTGCTTCAAGGAAAAGCAGCCTTGCCATGCAGGGCTAGAACAGCTCAAAGTTGTTCAACAACCGACAAGGATCTTTCGACGGGATCACTGAATTGGACATCGAAGATGCCACACCAGAAAGCTTAATTTATTTATTGATGCAAGTGACACTGTCAAAGCTATCGGCGTCAAAATAGCATTCACCGTATAATTATTTGTTACTGTAAGTTACAGTTTCTGTTATTTTTCCCTTTTTAACAATCAAATCAAATCAAATCAAACGGATTAAAAAACGGATTAAAGGCTTCTTTAAACCATTTTAACGGATGCTAAATGGATAGCAAACGCTTTCAAGCCGTAAAACGGATATCCATTAGTGTATGTTTTCCCAAATCAGGTCACAAATATTAGAGTTTTGTTTTGAACATTCAGTTGTTTCTCAAAAAAGAAATAGCGCCCTGTCCCAAATCAGCACCCTGTCTTGAATAAGCACCCTCGCTTGAGGTACCAATAGTAAATAAGCACCCGGGGCACTAAATCGAATCATAACAGTAAATCAACTTATAGCTGAGATTTATATAAGACTTGATGCTCAGCAAAAAAAAATGCCATATTAAGAGTGCGTGTCTGGAAAAATATTTTAACATTTGAAAATGAGATATTTAGTTATGAACTCAATCTTAAAAAAAATCTGTTGAATTCCATTTTAGAAAGCACAGTTTGTTTATTTCATTAATAAACGTACACAAACTTCATTTTATTTTCAAAATCATCTTGACTGATTGCTAGACTGTGCTTTGTCAGATTGGGGACACGCAGTCTGGAAAATAAATGGCCTAAAATTTTTATTTTCTGTATAAAATTAATCAACAAACATTTTGTTTCTTTAAGCGATTGAATTTTTCAAAAAACAAATCAAAATATAGAGAAATTACAGGGTGAACAGATAAAATCTTTGTCTTCAATTCCAGCAAGGTCAAGGATGAAATTGCTATTATACAATGTAACATGAACTTACACAGCAAATAATTGGTATTTTGAGGATGTGAAGATGTAAATGTTTTCTCCTTGATTGCACATCAGAATGTTTCATCGTACCTTGAATCCAGGTTAGCAAACAATTTGCATCTTGACTTGTCATGTATTACACACAATTTCAATTTAAACAATTACACACAGCATAACTGTGTACTTCAAAGCCACGTTCTGACATGTCTTTGACACTTGAATGTTAATCTATACCTGCCAACTTAGGCATAAGTCTCACACCTGTGGGTTGAAAACTTCATTCTCATGCCAGCTCATTGCTGATCGACAGAGCCACTGAAAACAGCAGCTAGCAGTCTATGCTAACTTACAATTCTTCATTAAAAAAAAACTGCCTGAACTGATTACCACATCACTCTCAAAAAATGTTTACACATACACCCTAAGGTGACGATGATATCCAGTTCAAGTAAGCTTTTGTTTATAGATTACTGGAAAGAGTAAGTCAAACCTTGTTAACACAGACACTGTAGGGACCACAGAAACTGTCCATACAAGCAAGTTTCCATGAATGACATACACCTGTAATCTGTATGCATTGTTGGTGTTTTTGAGTGCCCCTTTACTCTTGTACCCGCCTGTTACAACAGCAAAATGTCAACAACAACAACAAAAGTCTTTATTACATGTAGTTAACTATTATGTAATTTACAAGACAGGCATGCAGGTAGCAAAGGCCTATCTTGGCAGGCCAACTGGTCAAATTAGTTATTATAAGTGATTTTTATATGGAAATCTTTGTTATATTTGTTAAAATATTTGTTAAAATAAAGCGATACATGTAGGATCAAACAACAGAAAAGAGAAGAAACAGAAAGGAAAAACAAGTGATTGAGATAAACAAAAAAGAATTATGAAAATATTAGTTAAAATTACTTTAAATTTATTATTTAACTTTAGAGATGACCTTGTCAATATTAATATTAATAGGAAAAGCATATTCTTAATATTGTTTTTGAACGAACTTTTTGGTAGTTCTCTTAGAAAGCATGGTATCTCATTCCATAATTTTGCTCCAATTCTAGAAAAGGCTTTTCTTTGTATTTTAAGTCTCAAGTTTTTTATTTCGAAGTTATTAGAAGTGGCGGACCATGTATTATACTAGAGTGAACAGTGGAAGTATTTGTAAATAAATTTAAGATATTTAGTGGTGCTGAACCATTTCTAACGTCATGCATTAAGCTAGATAAAGATTCGTAGTATGAAAAGTTCAAAGGCATTATTATTTGCATTGATAAATAACGTAACGTTATGCTTGTTACATTTAGCAAAGTACATAAAATGGATTGCTCGTTTTGAATGTTCTTCATTCTTGACATGATGTCTTAATCCCATTAAAACATCACTTTAAAAATAGGCTCCCTTTGGCAAGCGTGTGTCTACTGCACACTGCCAAATGTTTGGATGTACAATTAAGTCAGCCTTTCTTCTTTTGAAATTTTGGTATCTTACTGTTGTAGGCCAACTCTGCCAGGTCACCTGGTAGGTAGCAATCATATTCTTATCCCAATTGACTGTCATGCCCGGCCTACATCATTGTATTGTCTGATCTTCTGCAGCCGATTTTTCATCAATTTCACCTCTTAAAAGAACAAAATATTTAAAGGTTCAGAAGTTTTAATGTTCAAAGTGTTTGATTTTGCAGAATTAAGTTTTTAGAAAGTCAGTGATATGCAATCTCTTTCCAGTTGCCTGGTGATTGCATCATTGGTACAGCTGTCATTGGTGTTGGCAGTTCTATTGTGAACAACTTGAGGGTAAAAAAACTTCTGGTTAACAAACTTCCTGTGACATTGTCGATAGCATAGTGTCTACGTGCACATGCGCAGTAGGCATATTGCATTACATGACACGTTTTGACGATTTTAATGCAAGCAAAAATAAGTGATGGATTGGATAATAGCAAGCAAGTAATAATTTTCAAAGCAACAACAACTGACTTGATTATAGATTATAATGTGTATTATTATACATTGTAGTCACTATCTGTCTTCTCATTGGCTAAGAGCCTACAGTTATTTCTGGAAATCAGCTCACCCTACAGATAGCACTAATCTGCTAGCAGAGGGTGAATAATCTGCAGAGTGTGCACAGGTGGTGAATTCTATTCTTGTTGGAAAATAATAAACTGTGCAACAGTGCGTTTGTTGTTAATTTCTTTAAAACAATGATTAATAAAACAATTATTAGTTTGGCTTCAGCTGATTAACCCTTACCTAATGACCTTGATTATTCTGGATATCACAAAAAACCTCATCCAATAATAATTATTGTTTAATATTTGCACCTGTTTTGTTGGTCATATTTGCACCCTAAGATGCTAATCATGCATACACAATTTGGATATATCTGTATATATGTATGGCGTAAAATATATTTATATATCCAATATGTATGCAGCATTAAATGTCCCTGATGTACTTAGAAAAAAATCTTTTTTTTCCAGATGCCTCATGAGTCAACAGTGGAGCATACAGGTGAACTGTTTGAGCCTACAGAGAGCAGTGCTTTTGCCCCACGAGGCTTCTCCTTTAGTGATGACACACCCAATACTCTACACCGGTCCGGTTCCACTGGAAGCAACTCTTCTGGTTCAGTTTTTACACGAACACCATGTAGGTGTGATGGTGATGATGAAGATGATGATGATGATGATTCTCATGAAGTGGAAAATTCTCTTGAAACAGTTCATGAAGAAAAGACAAGTGTTTGATCTCAATGACAACAAGATTATAAGAAACAGGTCAAGTTGAACATCCCCAAGTTAAAATGTTCATTTCATACAATAAACTTGTCATAAGATAGTGACATTATGTTATAGTCAGACTTAAAAATAGAACATAATTTGCCACTCCAGAAACTTCAGGGAGACTGCACACCAGCTTTTGGTACTAGGTATTCTAGTATCATTTGGGTATCCAGCATTAGATACGATATGATGACCGTTTCCAAAGGCAACCATTAACCATAGTTCATATTGAATACCCAAACAATCCCAAGTAATCTCAGTGCCGAAAGCTGGTCCTCAGTCTCCCCAAAGTCTCTGGGGGATAAATTCATAGTTAAGATATTTTTATCCACGTTACTGTTGTTTTAAGATCTTTGAGGTATAGTTAAAATGTGATGGGAATATTGTGATACAATTAAAAAAAAAAAAAATATATATATATATATATTGTTTTAGAATAGTAAACTCCCAGCTAAATATTTAACATTGTCATGCACGTTTCATTTATTTCACGCACATTTATAGTTATTGTGTTTCTCAATTTTTTACAATGCTTGCATCATCATACATTGTACAAATATTAATTTAGCTGCATGTTATGTAATTAGCATAGTGGATGCTGTATGCCATTTAAAAGAACAATATTTAACTTTTTTAAATTGCACTTTCCTTCCAATATTTTCTACAAGGATGGCACAAATTCTAAGAGCAATGCCCCGAGATGGCAACTCCCAGAAAGAGCCAAAAATATTTCAATGGACTTTCTCCAAACTTCAAAAAAGTAATTCCGAGTAAACTTTGAAATAAATAGTCTGGACAAACATTAGAAATTCTGTTAAAAATTCTGATGTAAGGTATACTTTGCACAACTTTTATAATAGTAATTTTGCTCATACATAATTATATAAGGTACATGAATTATTGTAACTACATTCCTTGATGCAAAGATTATGGTAAAAAAAATGCTAAAGTTGTTTTGAGATGTTAACAGAGGCAGTTTTGATCAAGTTGTTATATCAAAACCAGGAGAGTCGAATAACAGAAACCTCCAGATCCGCGATTTGGTGTAATAGAGAGCCAGTATGAGCTGGAGTTATTTTCAGTAAACCTCATCCATCTTATCTCCTGTCTGTTTTATTGGGTGTGGTTATAGTGAGGTGTTTGCAATGCGGGTGTTCACTGTAAAACCAGATGATGCAAAAATAAGTGATGACATTAATTTTTCCCTTCAAACCAAAGGAAGATTTCCAAAGCTTTCAGGGCCATTTATTGTGATAATCATTTCTAAATATGTTATGGTATTTCATAATATCATGTTTAAAAGGTGTAAGTTCCCTCCTGCCCATGTTGAAAATTTATTTATGTTGTTTCGGTTTGTTCATTCCTTTGTACAAATTAAAATCGTATTTACAGTTGAACACCTCTTTATAGACACTTCTTAATTAATATGGATGCCTTTTTATTACATCATAATATTAGAAAGCTGCCAGACTACTTCTTTGTACTTGGGTATTGTCAATGACATTATGGGGGCATGCATGCTGATCATAAAATCCAGCAAACCATGGTAATTTTAATCGTTGAAACAAATTTCAAATAATTAATTAGTTACACAAAATGTTTACTTATTTAAATTTTGGAAATCATATGGGGTTTTAAAATTGAATGAAGTAAAATTTCACAAGAGCTTAAAAATTACGTTAAAATAAGCTTAATGAAAAAATAAATAAGAATTACCTACCAAATTTATTCGCCACGAATCCGACTACTTATCCTCTAGTGTAAACGTTAGTAGTTTTCTCTGTCAACACGTATCGTTTTTTAGTCGTTTTTGCCCGCACACACGTATCTCTTGTCGGTAGGAAACGTGCAGACGGGAAGGAAAACGGACAAAAGACTTCAGTTTACGTTTACAAACGGACACGTGTGGACAGGGCTGTATAGCCCTTTGGTGAAGCGTGCTATATTCGCTACCTCGAATCTATGTCCCATGATTTGTAGGTCTTTCGACGGTAAAAGACCACGACTACAATTCAAAATCGATCCTTTCCCTCGTGGCCTTCTGACGTTCGATACGTATGCCGATGCCGGACAAACCTGCGTAGCTGGCGCGCGCGATAATTCGCGAGCGGCGATGCTGAATTCGCGCGTGCGAGTTTCGAGCGGCGAACTCGAAACTCGCGGCTTCGCCGCTCGCGAATTATCGCGCGCGCCAACAAAAAACCGCCAGCTACGCAGGCTAATGCCGGACTGTCTGCCCGCTTGGGGTGCCGAGTAATGACACTGCAAGCGAAGCTGAGTTAGTTCAGAGATCGATGTCCCTGGAAGAACACATGTTTAGTAGCTTTTAGTTGATTAATTTTATTAAAAAAGTGGCAAGGTCTTCGTTGTATGTGAAATAGATACTTAAATAGATCTAAATAGGTTCTTCTTTAATTTTGGGTTTAACCAAAGCTGGTCTGATTTGAAAAGGAAATCAGAGAATTAATTCTGTGATAAACGTAGTACTGAGAATGACCCACAAATTTCCGACTGGCCCTTAGCCAAGGTCTTTATTTTGAGCAACGAGGCCGCACGAGAGCAGATGGTTATTCGTGAGAATGAGAATTGACTCGCGCATTACACCACATGTGAAATATTACTTCTGTGTGGGCTAGTCACGACTTAAAAAGGTTCGTCAAATTCATGCAAACTGGAAATGTTCTTTTTGGTTTCTGTAGTCGCTGTAGCTGTTAAAGCCAGGGAGCTTAAGCAACCACGACGGAGACGGCAGCGAGAACGGCACAAAACAATAAGTTTAATGGGCGATAACAATGCCTCTGCACGTGCGTTTTACATTTTGGTACATTTCTTTGCCGTTCCCTGCAAAACAGCAACGTCAAATAATCAAATTATCGGTTTTGTGGAGATCGCGAACACACGACGGTTAATTTTCCTTTCTCCATTTGAACTGGAAAGCCATCCCTTGAAATTCAGCTCCTGGATAATCCGGTCACATTAGTTTTGAACCTTAAGCTTTAAGCTGTTAAAAGAAATAAAATTGATCATCCTTGCTTAAACATAATCAGAATTTAAACTGTATCAGCAGTCGAAATGTATTCGAAATGCTCTCAGCTGGAAAACACGATAAGGCGTAAATGGAATCGGCGTAAAAAATTCTCCTGAAAAACAAACCTATGAGCTTATACTTTTTATTCCACTGTGCAAATCTGACTTCTTAAGAAGTTATGTTAGGATTTGTAGGCACCTTTATAAACTTCAGTTGAATTTGAATCGAAAATTTCGTCAGTTTGAGAGCCATTGTTTGCTGTCTGGGATTCATTTTAATTCGAGCTTTTCATTTAACATTCAGCTCAGTGAACTTCACAAAGTACACAACGAGGTTGTTTTGATTGTCTTTTATGGCTGCATATAACAATGAAGGCTTTCCAAGCCAACGTTAAATGAAAATATATATTCCTGTTGTTGATATTAGCTTTAAAATAAGCTTAAGCAGATTCTTGTATTTAATTCAAGTTATTACTCGTGGAAAATTTTGAAATTAGCTGTGAGCGGCAAATTATTGTCTTCAAGAAACAGATCTTCTGTTCTCAGTTATCTTCTAACAGAACTCAATACAATAAGACACTAAAGTAAACTCGAGTTCTTTGTCCTTACGCGTGTGGTGATGCGATATTGAAAAATAGGACTTTGTTTACTTTACAGTTTCTCTTGCGCGGTTTTCTATGAGTTTACCGGCACAATAGTCAATAGGTTTTTGACCAATCAGAACGCGCGTAGTATCTGAGTTATTTTATAATAAGTGAATAAAGCATGGAATATGACTGCGCGTTTCTAGAGGGGAAAACTTTTAAGTTTTCTTTTAAGTTTTAAAAAAAACTTTGTTTAAAGTTACACCATTCCCACCTCCGCTACATTTAATACAATTCCCTGTTTTAAAGATTCCTTGTTTTAAAGATTTCCCGTTTTAAAGATTCCTTGTTTTAAAGATTCCCCCGTTCCCTTTTCCCAATTTTTCGATTCCCCGTTCCCCGTTCCCCGTTCCCCCCTCCCCGTTTTATAGATAGCCGTAGTCCAAAATTATTGACGTATCTTTCTATCAAACTAAATGTCGAATGCGGACGCGTTTTCTTGAGGTACAAAAAAATGCTGCGTCGAACAAACTCCAAAAGTGCCGTTGGTGTGCCTGTAGAGCACGCCATTTGCAACAGAGCAGAAAGTATTGGGCTAAAATTCACATGGAAAGGCTCAATAACAGATTCCATGGCGCTTGGTCGAAAGACCAAATACAAAGGAAAATTTGCTACCTCAAGGAGCAGTCTGTAATAAAGCAATTTGGAGTTGGATCGCTCTGTTCCAGTTGAAAATGTTAAGAACTATGAAGGTACAAATTGCCGATAAAAGTTACCTGTTCATATTTTCGTTTGCTGGTTTTTCAGCGGAAAGTGCGCGGGAAATATTTTACCCCGCGAGAAAATTGGCCCTGTCAGCCTAAATAAACACACAGTTGATTAAAGGTAAACATTCAATGTCACACTTTAGCACATTGAGTGCGGATCAAGTGTTTTACGAAATTTGTCGCGCAACATTTTTTTGTTGCGACATTGTGGGAACATAAACAAACATGTCGCAAGTGCAGATCGGCCCTAAATCACCAAAACTATGACGTCTTTCCCATACTATTGCATAACCAAACTGTAATAGCAATGATTCAGTATTCCAAAATAGGACAAACCCAAAGTTCATGCTATTTTGCTCTGCCATATCGCTCATATAAAAACACAAACTTTCCCGTCCCATTTAACTTCCTTAAAACGTCTCCATTCATTTTAAAAATACACCGAGAAATTCTCAAACTGCGTTTCCCAAGAAAATGCATTTGACCTATTTTTGCCCATCTAAAGCAGCTTTAATGGCGATTGAAAATTTGAAACATTGATAGGTAACGTGAGATATCGAAACTAAATAAGAACTTTAATACCTTTGTGGTGACGTAGCGTGAGATAATTGTGACAAGTTCATGACACCCTTAGGGAAATTAATAATAGGTCCGGGGTGCTCCCAAATAATTTTAGTGGCGGTATGTGACGGCCTTCTTGATATCCTAACCAGTTTAACCAACCATATTCTCAATGCCCTAATATAGCTTCTAAAAAGAAGATAGAACTAACTCCCCCCCCCCCCCGGACAAAAGTTCACAAGTTAACAAAGTTAACAACGAACCTTTGTTAACAACTTTTGTCCTTTTTTTGTACTCGATTCCTAACTCTCGTTTATGCGCATGCCCATTAACGAGATAAAAACGGAAAACTCAGAGCCGGATTTACAACTGGTGTGCTGCGCCACGAGTAAAAAGGTGACGTTACACGAGGCGATTTTAAACGCAACAATGTTGCGTTAAAAGTTGACACCGTCTAACAGCGCGCAGACGATTTTTAACGCAATATTTTGTTGCGGCAACATGTTGCAAGTTTTTGAAGCTGATTCAAAAACTCGCAACGCAAAACTTGCGAAGAAAATTGTCCGCGCACCCATGTTACACGGCATCGAATTTTAGCGTAACATTGTTACGTTAAAATTCGTCGTTGCGAATCGTCGCGTGTAATATCACCTTAATACAAAAACAATAAGCATATACTCAAGAAAATTGCCACTAAATGCTTTTCGATTCGCGGCTAATCAATTTTTTGCTTAAGTTAAAGCTTAATTTCATTGAAGAGAGTTTTTCTAACCTGACATTTAGCTCCAAACGTTTCCTCTGGATAATTTTTAATGTAGAAAACAACTTTCGGCCGATGCTAGGACTCACAAATTTTGCGGGCCGTACGGACCGCTTACTGAGAAATATACATTCGGACACCTCTTCAAACTTCTATAAGATTACAACAGAGGTTTGACTAAGATCACACCAGACACCCCCGCGTGAACCCCAGTGGGGAATATATCTAATTCAATAAAGGTTGCTTTGGTCATTGGTAATTGGGCATTGGGAAGCTGATTGCATTGTGTTCCGTATGCCAAATGCCAATTCCCAATTACCGATGACCAACTGCCAAAGCAACCTTTATTAAATTAGGTGTATACTTGGACCAGGTCAGTTGGTCCCAGCCTCTTTTATCCGACTGACCAACTGATTATGGCCAGGAGCGTGCTTTATTATCTTTATTATGGAAGAGAAAATCGCTTGAAGTGGTAAAACCAAGGAAATATGAACTTAACTGACAAGATAACGGCTAAAAAACTCCATAAGAACGGCTACCGCTAGGCCCCCGTTTCTTTCGGAATTAGTAGGCCTAATGGGGCCGCAACTTTCAGGTAGGCGTTACTTGCAGGAAGGCGTTACTTTCAGGTAAGTGTTACTTTCAGGTAGGCGTTACTTTCAGGAAGGCGTTACTTTCAGGTAGGCGTTACTTTCAGTTAGGCGTTACTTTCGGGTAGGCGTTACTTTCAGGTAGGTGTTACTTTCGGGTAGGCGTTACTTTCGGGTAGGCGTTACTTTCAGGTAGGCGTTACTTTCAGGTAGGCGTTACTTTCGGGTAGGCGTTACTTTCGGGTAGGCGTTACTTTCAGGTAGGCGTTACTTTCAGGTAGGCGTTACTTTCGGGTAGGCGTTACTTTCAGGTAGGCGTTACTTTCGGGTAGGCGTTACTTTCAGGTAGGCGTTACTTTCGGGTAGGCGTTACTTTCGGGTAGGCGTTACTTTCAGGTAGGCGTTACTTTCAGGTAGGCGTTACTTTCAGGTAGGCGTTACTTTCGGGTAGGCGTTACTTTCGGGTAGGCGTTACTTTCAGGTAGTCGCTACTTTGGGGCAGCTAAAATACGCGAGTAATTGAAGATAAAAATGTTTGTCAATTATGACATCGCCCTCCCAACGTACAGAGAACAGACAACTATTCGACCGAGAACTTGTGGTTCCACGACGAAAGCGATAACGATTGAAACGTAACCCGGCAACATTTTTTTAATGCTGGACATTCAGCAGCATTTTGTGAGTGGAAATATTAAACTTTGACATGGACCCTTTATGCACTGAGCAAGATACCAGTATCTGGGGGGACTCCCACATGTAAAATGACGTCCTACCTTTTAGGGGGCAAAATGTGTAGGTTGGTCCCTTTTAGGGTGCTAAAATCTAAAATCACCACCGTTAGAATTATCGTGGTACCTTTTAGGGTATTGGTACCTCTTAGCGGTAAAAACCCATTTGAGCCACACCCTTCAAAGAAGATTTCTGGTACCTTTTAAGGTGTTTTTTGAAAATTTCCGATGAGCGTCTCTGTCATCTCCCCCCCCCCCCCCCACCCTCCCCGACCAGTGTATCTGGTGCCAAGTTTTTCCACACACTTCCGCAAATATTTATAAGCATTTCAACAGATCTGTATCAAACTGAATCTTTATTGACATATAATGTGTAAGTGACTCTGAAAACTAATAAGTTGCATACTTTGCAATCTTAAAGCATACAATGTCAGCATTACACTAAGATAACACAAACAAAATACTACTGGGGAATGAAATCATGCATATTGCATGGTAATATGTACTTTTCAATCAGTGATAATGGAGGCTACAGGTAGACTGTTACCTCAAGTAAACACTTTGCGCTAGTCTGCAGAGCGGGAGTTCACGGGTTAAAATCCCGGCCCGACCAACACTCGCGGGTTAGAATCCCGGCCGGACCAACACTTGTCAACATCTGCAAAATGGTTAGACCTTCACGTGGCATCGGAAATGGCGGTCCCATCTCCGATGGGGGCGTAAAAGAACCACTAAGGACGTAACAAAACTCTGGTTATGACCGCCCTCAGAGCCCTCAGTGGGGTGGGGGAGATGAGATCAACAATGGACCGATAGCGGCTGCCTGAGGCGCCTTCATAAGCTGACGTCTAATCTCATTCTCATAAGTGTATGTTAAGTGCAATGAGACTTGTGATATGTGCGCTATATAAGTCTCTATTATTATTGTTATTATTTGTATATTTCTTTTGATGAATGTTTTCTTTCTGTCCCGCTCTAATGAATTATTGAGACAATGTGTAGGATTAGATATAATGTGGACAGTAAAACTTTCATATAACTACTTAATAAATGAAACAATATGTACCGATATATCAATCAAGAGTTCTTGTTGCACAAGGACAGTTTTGTTCTATAAAGGTTTTCAAAGTCAAATCTGTATAAATTTATTACGACAGGTTTTTTTTTTAAAAAAAAACAATAACTAGGATATTTTAATTTATTTTTTGTGTATTTACAAATGTTTATAAATAGAATAATTTACAATAATATTGTAAATCAAGTAAGAAGCTAACTGTGTTGAGATGTTAAATTCATATAATTATTAATTTATGTTTGGTGTTTGTATGCATTAATTATTTAAATAATGTTCACCATCAACAAAAACAGATAATAAAATAGCCATAGAATTTTTAACAATATTGTAAATCGAGTAAGAATTTTTCCTGTGTTAAGATGTTGAAATCACATAATTAATTCATATTTGGTTGTTGTATAACTGTGCATGTTCACCATCAACAACAAAAACTGTTATGCCCAGTGATTTCAATAATAATTGATCGAGTCGTGCCTTGGCTCGAAGCCAAGGCGACGGCTATATAGATTGGGCAGAAAAAAGTTGGTATTTTCAAGTGGTTTATCTACCGGTCAAATCCAAGAGCGCCCATCCCCCCCCCCCCCCCCCCCCCCGGGCAAACCCCCGGCATTTGACTTTTTTGTAAAAAAATTGGTCAAATGCCCCACTATGTGGGCAGTTTATACTGTCAAATGCCCCACCGTGCAGGGCTTCACAGAGCGTCAAATGCCCCACCGTCCGAGCAAGGAGGTATTAAAGTAACTGGTTAAAGGAATTTTTCAACGTTTCACACCTTTTAATGTAACAATTTATACAATTTTTATTTATACAGCAAAGCCCACATTGGACAAGCATTTTCAAAAACGCAGAGACGCACCAACAAAACAGATAATATAACTCAATATATACAATAAACAGATTATAAACCAATTGGAACAAATCCACAAAAACATTTTTTAAGGAAAAAGATAACTCTACTGGCAACAAAACGAAATTGAAAGCCAATGTATACTTGTTGTTCATGTAGCTTTCACCCTTATTAGCTGTGCTTATAGGTCATCTGGAAAGGCTAATACCTTTTTTACCATAACTGTAAAATTTCCCGGCGCTCATTGGCCGAAAACTATTGTTTATAAGAGTACAAGCAATTGGCTTCAAGAAGATATTCAACCTTTCGATACGAGCTCGGAATAGTTTCCTGCTAAAATACCTTTCCGGATTTCCTTGTCCGCGCTCCACACTTTAAACAAAGGCATCTGAACTCCAGAATAATGAATATTTATAACGGAAGAGGTCAACCGAGTCAACAGACACAACAGCAAAACCACGTGGAAACTACCGGAAAAGAATGGATTACGAAATCCTTTACCTTGCGACCGCTGACCTACGTTTTTGTCGAAGTCAAATGCCCTCCCCGTCGGGCCTCGTTTCGCGTCAAATGCCCCACTATGCGGAGCTAACCTCTCATCAAATGCCCGGGGTATGCCTGGGGGGGGGGGGGGGGGGGCGCTCTTGGATTTGACTGGTACATTATAGCCTGAGGCGAAGTGTTAGTGACGTAATATCATTTGATATAGCAACTTCAAGCTCATGGATGATTGGATTTATTTACAACATAAGAAAAAGGAAAATGACGAAACGAAACATATCAAGTAAAAGGAATTTACATTATTGCCGAGTTTGGCGAGAGTTCCATTCGACAACGATTTCGTTTTTTTTTCTTTTCCGCAACAGTTTTCATGCACGAGTGATTGCGAAAGTTTCAAATGACGTACAGTGTAGTAACGTTCGTGACAGATCACCTCGTGTGACCGGAAAAGCGACTGTACAAGTAAAACAAATCATAACAATATATAGAGGTTTTGCATGGCAGGAACAATAGATTCATTTCCCTATGGGGAAGAATGTTCTTTCTAATTTTATTTTCCCCTAATTTTTATTTTTTTATTTTATTTTATTTTTATTTAATTCTAATTTTCTAATTCTAATTTCTAAATTTCATTTTCATTGTTCCTGCCATGCAACATGGCTGCCGTGTAAAACCTCTATTGAATTAACTCTCGTACCTTAGGGGCACTTACAAGATCCTTAAAGCTTCTTAAAACACGACTTCACTACCCGAACAGTTGTTGTTCTTGTTGCAAATTAAGGCTGCAATTATTTAAGCCATCACTGTAATTACACTTTACTCAGAGGCATAATGCGTGAAAAACCCAGCTTTATAGCAGATATCAGCGGTTACTGCTCATTCCGATTTTAAAACTTTCCTTTTCTGTTTCTTTGTGTCACTGTAATTCAAGTGTTAGACTGTTGTATTGGTTGTCCAGGTCGCACCTTGTGGGTTGCTTCTGTCGGGTGGCTGATCAGGTTCACTTGTATCAATTTCTGCCAAGCAATCAACTGACTGTGCCAATACTGTAACATACTCCTGAAAATGTAAGTCAGGTATATTTTATCATGATCAGTAAGGCATTTCTTATCAAGTTATCAGCTGTCAGATTTATTGCTAGCACATGTGTGTACACACATGTAACAGAATCATCTGGAATAATCACTGACAGTAATGCGTCATGTTGTTCATATGGAAAGAACAACGGCTGTCGTTTTTTGTAGTGGTCCACTGTGAGAGATGGAAGGTTCTTTTGGTAGAATTTTTAGGTGATCTGTGTTCTCCAGAAAGTCTAGCATCTAGGTTGGGTTCGTTTGGTTGCGGTTGCTGTCTTGAGATGAGAAGAGATGACAAAAAGGTGGGTGATTTTAACATTGTATGCTTAGTGCATGTCTTGTGCCACTCGGTACAATGCGAAATTATAAAGAAGTGAAAAAATACTTTTGAGCTTAATTAGCCAACTGTACCGAGTGGCAGGTAAGTGGTGGTTTTGTATTATAACATGTTTTGGGTGCTGAATTCGACAAGATTTCGATTGAATATGTTTCCAAAAAACAATATTTGACAATCCTAATCTACAATAAAGCTGCTTTATTTATACATTTATATCTGTGGGCAAATAGTGACATCAAACAAATTCATGCTATCGCCGTGGAATCGGGCAAAATCCTTCAATTCTGCCGTGCTGTATACTCCGAAAGGTCTCAGATTTTTCCCACATATAAACAGTATATTTGTCTTGATTTCATTTCGGTTATTTCCCTGAAATCAAACGCAACAGAACATGTCAGTATCTCAATGTCAAGAAGTTGCATTCAGTTGAGCATGGACGAAAATTCTTCTTCGGTGCTGATTGCCGTGGAAAAGTTGTCATATTTTTCTCTCTTCTACGAAAGTACATGTAGTGCGCTTTCAATGCTCTAACGGAATTTTATATAACACGGGCAAGCGATCTCAAGGTCAAGCTAAGTACTAGGTCACGTACGCGAACAGTTTTAGCTGCCGCAGTTGTTTTGATCTGTTTTGAATGAAGTCCAGACATTTTCATTGCTCCCTCTCAAGCGAATAAAAAAAACTATAAAATATTGGGTTTGCTGTGGTAATAATAGGTCTTAATCCTGAAGCGTGCTATTTTTATCGAGACAAACAAATTTCATTCATAACGCTCAACTATCAGATAGTAACACGATGAGAATTAGAGGTGGACTTACAGCTATTTCAAAAAATTACAAAGATCACAGTTGTCGCAAAAATTCAATTTTAATCTTTGCAATGAGACATAAAGGAAGATTCATTTGAATGCTTAGATGGGCAGGCTAAATTAATCTGCGTTCTCCTGGAGCGGTCGGTCAGCGAATTATTGCTACAGTACAATAATCACAGCGAATCGCTCCGTAGAACATCGCGAAGAAGCGACGTCGGTATTTAGATGAAAGCTTCCCAAATCAGGCAGAGAACCACAGCAAAATCAAGTTAGAGCATTCAAAACATACCAGAACGGTGCTAGAAGCGAGGAAAATCCGATAACCTCTTGCTTGATTCCAAAGAGACCCAACAAATAACTTGGTCTAGCCTGTGAAAAGGCTTCTTTTGGGGGAATTTGGTTAGGTTAAAATCGGCGAGCGAAGAGAGCCAAGCGCGGACTCGCTTCGCTCGCCGATTTTAACCTAACCCAATTCCCCAAAAAGAAGCCTGTTCACAGGCTAAACTTGGTCCGGAGAAGAATCTTCGTCCATTTCCACTGCGTACTTTTAGACATTGAGATATTGAGCCGCACGATTCCAAAATCAGGAAAATGTCCAAAACTAAATCAAGACAAATAGATTATTTACAGGTGTGAACAATTTGAGACACTTTGGAGCACTCAGCTCCCCAGGATTGAATGGATTGTGCCTGATTTCCACAGCGATGGCGTAAACTTGAAAAACGGCTGCTAGACGTTTTTATCTCGTTAATGCGCTTGCGCATTAAGCGAGATTTCGGAGTCGAGTACTAAAAAGGGACAAAAGTTGTTAACAAAATTTTGTGGACTTTTGTCCGGGGGGGTTTCTTGTTCGTTCTTTATAGAAGCTATATTAGGGCATTGAGGATATGGTTGGTTAAAGCGGTTAGGATATCAAGAAGGGCGTCACATACTGCCACTAAAATATTTGGGGAGCACCCCCGGACCTATTGTTAATTTCCCTAGGGTATTGGGATGTCAGAACTTGTGATGAACTTGTCATATCTCACATTACGTCACTGCAAAGATATTAAAGTTCTTAGTTTCGATATCTCACGTTACGTATCAATATTTAAAATTTTCAATCATTTGTCGTAAAGCCATGCAAGCTGCTTTCGAGAATGGTAAAAATAGGTCAAATACGTTTTCTTGGGAAACGTAGTTTGAGAATTTCACGGTCTATTTTTACGAATGGAGACGTTATTGGACGGGAAAGTTTGTGTTTTAATATGAGCGATATGGCAGAGCAAAATAGCATGAACTTTGCGTTTGTATGCAATAGTATGGGAAAGACGTCATAGTTTTATTGGTTTAGCTACCGTGCACAAGGAAATTTTGACTGAATTTGTTTTGCGGGAGGAAATTTTTGCGCGTCGGGACACCTTAAATTTCTGCTGGGAGGAAATGTTTGCGGATTTCTGGTCAAGTATAAATAAAATCCAAGGCATCGGTATTAAACAATTTCACTTCCTGACCGGAGGTTTTTATAGTTCTCCTAGTTATATGGTTGCTGTTCTGGCGCCAATATGAACATAAACAACGAGAAAACTAGTGAGTGAATTATTGTACGTTGTTGTAAAAATGTATCAGTATTATGATAACAGTCTCTGGTTCTTTTGAGGACGTGTGTGGAGTTGAATCGGGAATACAGATGACTGTTGTGCCGGTCGCCTCGGAGTTATGATAGCAATATATTCACTGTTGAAAAGTTCTTGTTAAGCCGATATACATCATTAAAACAAGTAATTTTTTTCTGCGCGAGTATATTTCTGCGGTGGAAAATTTAATACAAAATAAAGTAATACTGCATAATAATGCAACAACGGACAACCTTTGCCTGTATCTCCGGCAGATCAGAAAAAGGTTTTGAAAAATACTGCGGTCAGGAATCCCGCATGTTTGATTACTTAAGTACAAATTTTATAATTTGAGAAATTGGGGCGCTAAGTTTCATGATGTCACTTTCCGGGATACTTGATAAAGAGTGTACAGCTATTATGCTGGAGATTCAAATATTTCAAACCGGATGTAATGGAGATACTGCCTAGCTCCGAGAAACACATTACACTTACACGCGGAATAAACTCTGAGGAGCTATTAAAAAACAATTGCAAGATCCCACTATTTCAATATATGACTATCGCATAAGACTTGGATCTTAATAGAATATTTTACGAAATTTTACTGCGGTCGTGACCCCGGGGGTCGTCAAGACGACACTGTCAACACTATATTTTGAGGTTTAAAGCAGACCCATTTAATCTCTAATAGTTACTAAACACATGATACCGGAAATAGAAAGCTCTCGACTTTCGAATAAAAAAAGACAGAACTACTATATATTCGCAAATAACCCATTCATGTATAACATTAACTTATGCAGCCATTTCTTTTTCAACTCTCCACAAAAGAAAAATCAATGTCCGCTTCACTTTCCAAAACATTTCATATCGATATCGATAACAACATACACAACTGCGTGAAATATTTCCTTTAACAAGCATTGACAACTAAGCGGAAAACAGATATTTCAGCCCACCCACATCTGACGTCTGAGTTATCAAAAGTTTCTCTGGCTTTTGTTGATAATTTTGTCCGATGGATTATGAATGTTCTGCGATACTTGTTATCTTTGTGGAATGTCCGGTTTCCGGAAGATTATAAAGAACAGAGGAATTCTAAGGATATGCACTTTTTTGTCTTGACTTCCTGACTGAATTTAAGTCTTAAAATAGCAATGAATATGCGTGAACGGAATCTGATCGATCAATGACAGACATTGTAGCGACCATAGGTCATGGATCAGTTCTTTTCTTCTTTAAAATCTCCGTAAAATTCTTAGATGTTTATATCTTATATATATAAAGATCTACAAACGCGGATAAGCGTAAACATTTATCCGATGCGTTGTGGCACACATCAAAGATTTAAATTGGATGATCCCACAGGCAGACCAATCGTGATGTGAGTGACATCAAGTTACATAATGAAATACACTAGGTAATAATACGATTTGTCACGGAATTGATAAGCGATAGAAAAATCGAAAATATTACACACTAAAGTCTTCTCACCTTTACTTTATTGTCTCTTGATGTATCCTGACCGGTTTAAATGCATTTTTACAACTTTTGTCACTCGCCCCACTATCCACTATAAAAGAAGGGAAGGCTGGAGACCTCTGAGCGAACCCTCGCCACGCGAAAGCCAATAAATTCTAAACAATTCAACTCAAGCTCCCCGAATTGCCACCAGTGAGGCCGCAGGTTAAATGTCTACCCGTGCGATTCCAAATTCCCTTTCACGGTCTCTAAAAGGGCTCCGTTTTGGAGCGATTCTGGCCATCTTCGCTTGTCCGCGATCCAAACGGCTGTACCACGAAATTCGAATACTAAAGCTTAGCGACCGCGTCACAGAGACAAAAGGGGAGGGTCGTTACTTTTGCCCTCGCGCAAATTGACACCGTCGGGGGAGCCGGTGCGTGTAATTCGAACGGAAACCACACGCGTGACCTGTCACTTATTTGTCTTTATTTGATAAAGTGCAATTTTTCATCAAGATCAAAAGAAAAGTCTCTTTTTAAAATAAAAATGCTCGAAGGAAAATTATTAAGCTTGTTAAAACCAATTTGCGCCAAAAAAATCAAAAATCAAAGGTCACGGATATGTATGTGTTTACCGGGAGTCTAGGGTGTACTCTAACTGCACGTCCGATCCAAGAGAGAGGAAGATAGGGGCCTTGGGAACGAGGTTGGTAGACGTTTCAATAACAAATTGATCATTACATGTAAAACAGACCGTTGGCCGTCGGGTGTTGATATGAACGATATGGTCAATAATGTTTAATTTTTATTGGTAAATTGCACAACCTTCTAAAGTCGGTGTCGTAATTTGTCGTATTTTTGAAGCGGAATCGAGCCGTTTCTCGCTGTTCAGAACGTCTCATGTCGGCAATTTTCGGGGCCACGTCGCTTGTCGTTTTTACCAAGGCTTCTTTAAGCCGAGATGTTTTGAAAACAGCTTCGGCTATAAAAGGAAACGAAATCTAATCGCCAGCTCTATTCCTACAAGAGACACCATTCTGCCCGAAGGTACACAATTTTTTAGTTGACGGAAAAAGCGACAAGTAAAATATTTTCATTTGCCTTTTTTACAATAGTCTACCTTAGTGAAGTATTTAGATAAAACATTCCTTTTTTACTGAAGTCTTTTTAATGAACTTATTCACATGCACAAAGTTCTTGTTTTGTCTCATACATCCACATATACACTGCACATATTAATTGGCTGTTTAAAAACATTGCTAGTAAATCAATTTTAATCCCAAATGAAAATCGTTGCAATATGTTTTAGTTTTGTTTAAATATCAATAAATAAAGATAGTAAATATTTTTTAACCTTCGAACATCTTTCCCAAATTTCGATTGATAAGAAAATCGCCATTGTAATGCCATACAAGTCATTGCTTCTAAAATACTGTGACTGATACAAAACAAAGAAAATTAACTAAGTAAAAGGGCTCTCTAAAGATAGATTGAATCTAAGTAGTTTTGCCACCCCCATCCCTCCTCATAATTTTCCCCCGTAGCAACCAAATTGGCCTCGGCTCATTCGCTTAATATAATCAAGTTGAAGTTTCCCCTCAGCTGTAGAATGAAGACTATTTTGAACAAATACGCTAAATTAACATGAAAATTGTTTACATTCATACTCGTGATTATTTTGTTGCTCATGACGTTTATTGATTTGGTGGCTCCTAAAAGAGCCCTTAAGTCCTCTATGACTGCAATTAGGCTTCGAAAGTGGGCCGTTTGGACTATTCATTTGTAAAAGCTCAAATAAAGCAAATTTTGTTTTGTTTTGTCGTAATTTGCATATTGTGTGAAATGACAGAGAACTGGATGACGTAATATTTGCATTAAAATTTTGTTGTGACCTTCATGCCGGGCCTTCATGATGAGGAGTAAGTCCCATTCATTGCGTGTCATGAACTGACCAATGTTTCGTCAAACTCAGAACAAATTCAATTGCATGTGGTGCACCAAGTTCAAAGCCTTTCGATGGAAAAACTGTCTTTGCATTGTACAATTTAAAACAAGCAGCGAGGACTGCTATTAAAAACACTGGTATTGAGAAGAAACTGACAATATGCTTACAACACGATCAATTATCTGCTTTATTTTGCAAGAACTCTGCAAAAGAATATCTCTTATTTCTAAACAATCTCAACAAATTTGGCCTTACGTTTTTTACTATAAATACGAAAATGCATGGCAGGCTTACACAGCAATTAGACCAATATATCGGGAAAAGGATGTCAAAGCAAAAATGATGATATTAAAGAAGCCTGATGTATTCAACAATATTATGCCTTGCACTTAATCCGCATTCGTGTAAACCACGTTTGTACTTTTTATTGTTCTGTATCGAAGGCCACCAAAAGGAAACCACTAAATATATTTGTCCTTCACGGTCCTTCACAAATACACATATCCTTCGTGACCAGTGATGTAAGTGTTGAAGATGGTGGTGATACTTCTATTATGATATTTTGCTTTTTAATAAGCAATATTTAAGTTGAGCCTGATATCCAGTGTCTATAGTGCTGGCTGTGCAAAAACTGCACATCCAATACGTTAAACTGGCTGCACGAAAAGCGGGTGAGTGTCAAAAAATTCACCTAGCAGAGGGAAAAACCCTCCACTAATAGGGGACATCTGACTACACTAAAAGCTTGCAAGTAACTCAGAAAAAAGAGCTGCATTTTACGAAGTGGGCACGTTACCATACGTATAAAGAAACAAGCTATAGAATTCTAAAGCAATCAAATTATCAATCCTTTGTTTTTGAGTATTGTCACAGTTCCAGTTCCACGTGATGTGTAGGTATTGGAGTTCATCAAGTTATGAAAAGAAACCAACATTACAAAGACGATTTTAGAATACTTATCTGTCTTATCTTAATGCTTAAATTGTCAAACAAAGAATATAAAAACCAACTGGATCTCCACCATCATGTCTTTTGAATAAACTTCTGGAAAAAAATCTTTGACATCTTTTGGACATATTTCAGACATTTGAATCAGACAAATACTCGATCAATACTATAATGTACGCAGAGCTGCAAGGTTTACCATTTCTTTTATTACATATCACGGAGACAACATATCAAAATTGCCGGCAAAACAAGCTGTGTCACGTGAGCATGCTACCCACCACCTAATGAACTTGATCCCAATTTTTAATCAAAGGCTCCTGTGAGCCAACCATGAATATTTGAGCGACCCTCAAAGGCTGCTCCGTGAGCCAACTTGTGAATATGAAACGCTCTTAATGAATGATTCAACACGAAATGTGCAGAGGCTGTAAGTACGACCCGAGGGCAGTACTTCGGTATTCGGTATGATATTCAAGAAGTTGGAGTTCTATCTCTGCTTGTGGGATAGCAGAAAAGTGTGTTTCAAAGACAAAAACCGCGAAATAATGCCCTTGAAACTCTGGGCTGTAACAGGAGGGACAGAAATCCAGATGGAAATTTTTTCAAGCTCTTTCCTTCACGACTGAGGAAGTCAAACAGACACGGAAGGAAAAGGACGAAAAAGAATGGAACGAGGACGAGACGGAGAGCTTAATACAATTTTACAAGGTGAACGAATCTATGTGGAACCATAAGATTCCAAGCTATAAGGACCGGAGCCTGAGAGAAGTAAACTTTGCTTAGTGGAAGGAGAATCTTCCCAAGTAAGGAAAATAATGCTATGTTTTTAATCTTGATGTTATACCCGGAGAAATACACGAAATCATGCCTCGCTGTCGATGCTTTAATTCCTTTAACATTTTTTCAAGTTTAAAACTTTAATATGCATATCGCATTTATCCAACAACTCATCTGACTTGAAGTTCTCAGTCACTAGACCCTTTTCGGTACCAAAAGTGCATAGTTTTATGTTTTAAATTCATTCGGACCCGAAGATTTACAAAAAATTCGCAAAATTCGCGTCAAACTCAACCAAAACACCGAGAAATAAAAGGAAAACTGCCGTTCCACGGCGGTCCGCACATTATTATGTATGCTCGCGATAATTTTTTCCTTGCATTGGCTTTGAATAGGCTTATATCTTTGCACTATATTAATCGTATTAACTAAACAACTTTCTCTTTGAGAGTAATTTTTAGAAAAACAGTTAAGCTATATTGTTTTGATGTTGTAACAAGCTCTTACAATGACTGAATGTTCCATGAAGCGATCAAGAAACTGAATATCTCTCAGTTTATTAGGTTTGTTTTCTCTATGTTGGGTATGTTGTTTCGAGAATGATGCGCTTCTGTTCAAGCTAGAGAAAAAAAGCTTAGACTGATCATTTGAAACTTCAAAGCCACTGAAAAGAATACCCAGATTTTACATCAATGCCTTTTGTCTAATAAAATCAGGATGCTTAAGTTTCTCTGTAGTTAATATTGTTATGAACTATACTGGGTATCTATTCATCGTCCCCGAAAAAGTTAAATACGTACTGTTATCCTTTTTCGTAATTTTTCAGTCGAATCAGGATGATGTGAAAAAATAGTGGCATGTTTTAAAAACAATATTTGGACGCGAAATCAAGAGGGATTTCAAGAAGTCTTTCTTTCGTATCAGGGGTGATCCTTTATCCAACAGAATGGAAAATTGCTGCTTCGTAATTCTGAACTCCGAGAAATCCAATCTCTCATATATATTTTTTAACCCGTTTTCGAGGCCTTTCCTGCTCTTCTTCCAACAAAAAGCCCAAACAGAGAACGGCAAACGCTCGCTTCTGACAAAGAAGGAGGCGAGCGACCGTCATCTTTGTTTACATAACTCTCGAGTGAGATCTGTGTATGAGATTACGACCAATCATACGCGCAGGTTTCCGCAACTTGCGACAATTAATTTTGTTGCGTGATAAGTTGCTCACGCAGGTGGTAATACGCGCAACAACGCCTTTCAACTTGCAATGCAACAATGTTGCGCGACAAGTTGCACGATTTTGTTGCCCGTATTACTGGACCTTAACCGACGCCCGCTAAGCTACGTGAATGATGATATCGAGTTGCCTATCCTGACTCCCTCAACGTTCTTGTTCCAAGAACAAACCAGTTGCCAGAGGAATAAACATGGAGAATCAAAGACCAAGACCTACGAAGACGCACCAAATACCTAAGGAGAATACCTGACAACTCTAAGAGAAAGACACAACATGATGCACAAAGTGAAACAATTCCAACCAATTCCGAGAGTGGAGATGTTGACAAGGTGAAGACAGACAACAAAAATTGGGGTACTTGGCTGCTGGCTATAGTAACTCAAGTCTATCCGAGGAAAGACCTTAGTGATACATATGCGTCGTTAGCGAGCCATATGGGGGAGCGTGTCGGAAACTGTGGTTACACTTTGTTGTTTTGATTGAAGTGATATAAATTAGCATAATTTCGGACTTAATTTTACAGATGCGAAAAACAATTCCTATGTTTGAAGGGACGCGTAATTGAACAGTACAATAGACGTAATCAAGAGAGATTAAGCAGAGTTGACACTGATCGTAATCGAGAGAACTGTAAAACTAATCGTGCAATTTAGCGGAATAAACTAAACTTATTTGTGACTTGTGGAAAACTACTTGTTCAAACTTCACGGAAGCGAACATTTTCCACACCCTACCTCCAATGCCTTTTTCAAGGTAGGTGACCAATACCTATCGCATTTGGAACGGGCAAAATGTATGCGCAAGCCTTATGTACTGGTCAGCGGAATTACCAAGAAAAGTTTACAGCCAATAGATGGATGGATGGATGGAAGGAAGGAAGAAAGGCGTGCAAATTTGCATATTTGTCCCTGTCTGCTATAACTCGTTCCATGCTTCGCATATTCACGAGTTAATCCATTGACCATTAACCCATTTTCTGCATATAAACGAGCCATAGGATTTCGTGACTCCATATTTGGGGTTACCATGGAAAGTACCGCTGTTCTAAAACACTGAAGGCTCGAGTTTACTGGAAACGTCATTCTGACGTTGTCATTTTGCTTCGTTGAATTGCAATAAAGGCTCCAATATGGTATATCTGCGATTTTTGGTAACTTCACGGCCATTTTTCATCTTTAGTAGCTGCCTGATGAGCATCATTAAGCTTGAAGGTAGTTCAGAGTCCACTTTCTCAATGAAGCGAGTTAGGTGTTGTACTTCGTTTACGAATTTGGCTCGTTGCCCGTTGAACTGGAAAAATGGCCGCCACGAAACGAAGTTGCCTTGGGACTCGACTCTGGATGAATTTCTCGACCTACCACGGCATATTTTGGGAGTTGCGACCACTGAAGAACACAACAAGCGCGAAATTTCGGTGGTAGGTCGGAGTGGCTGTGTGGGGAAAGGAACGAACGCTGTCAAAAATTGTGGCTATTTCCCAGCATGCAGTGCGGTGGTGATGTTGAAAATAGAGGCAAGGTCAGTATGCACTAGAACGAGAGGCTGTAGCTCGGCCCGAGCAACGAATCAGAGCAAAAACATTCACTGCTTAGCTAGGACTAGGACTGAATTTTGCTGTGAATGTTGACTTTTGGGTTTGAATAAAAACATTAAAAGAAAAAACGTGATTTTTGTTGTTTTTCTATGACGTTAAAATTGGTTAGTTTTGTTATTGTCCAAAATCAAACGCTGATATTCTGCAAAAATCGCTGACTTTTTTTTGTGTTTATTGGATATCTCAATTTGAGGGACTTGCTAGTCAATGCTCACAACTGCTAGTTAAAATGTTCGCACGATTGAGAAAGTTGCAATTTTTTAAAGCAGTGGAGTCTTGTACGGGCGGTTTGCGGGCGGTTCAGGTGTCAATGGGTTAATAATGATACAAGAAAAGCACTAATTTTAAGTAATGCATACATAAGAACACATAAGACATAAGAACTACGACAAACTTAATTGTTCTGCGGCATTGGCTCTTTTCCACATAGAATATCTTTGGTTTCAAGAATAGAGGAGGAGCTGATGGTTCATAATTATATTTCATTACAAAAATAAAGAAAATCTATTTGCGTCACATAAATTTTAGGAAATGTTCGTGCTTACCCAATCAGAACAGCAGAAGACAATAGCTAATAATTTTGTTCCTTTGATGAAGTTCCCCAAATACAATATCTTTTAAAACTTGAAAGTTGTGCGACTGGGTCTTAGATTGCTTGAAACCTTAAAAAAGTTAGACAAAATGCACCTTGAACCCGAACCTTTTAGCGATTTTTGAGTCTAGGCCAATGAGATCACTAGTTGTAACAATGAAAAAAGTTGACATTCCATTGTGCATGGCCGTTGGCGCTTTCCTTCTTATGCGGATCATTACTTAAAAAATAAGTACCAAACTATCTAAAGATCGTTTTCACGTGACGTCACGACAGATCCGCCGCCATATTGGTGTACCACTTTCGATTGCGTAATAGCGGTAATAGCGTACAAATGCAAGTCATATCTACAGTTGTCGCATTTTAGAAATGAATACTTCGGGATGTGAAACAAAGTCTTGGAAAAATCTTTATTTGACTTGTTAATTTCCCATTTCGGAATACGATAAGAAGTTGGAATCGCGAGTTAAGCAGCGTTATTTGAAGAAAATCTCGGCAATAAGAATCCATCCCATGTTGAAATTTCTTTGAGCCGGACTGCTTGTCTCCTATTCAAACAGTTTAATCAACAGCCTTTACACCCACCAGCAGCTTTCCGCGAAGCCTAAATTAGGAGCTTAATATAATAAAATAGTGTCCGTATTTATAGTTAGCGTACTACAAAGCCAAATCATTGCTGCAAACAAGTTTGTTTCAGTAAGCGAAGGTGAGACATTTCCAGCGTATGAATGTGACTCAAAACCTCGATTTTATTAATCAACACGGAAAGAAAAGGAACAGTTTCGTCTGCTCATTGCCTAGGCTGTAAGGCTGGGCAAGCTGAATCCTGTTAAAATTATTGTTCATAGTGTTCGTTTGGAACTGACTAAGAAGCATCGGCTAAATGATATTATTATACATTGGTGTCACTAGCTCGATTTTGATTGGCTATAAGCACGCAGCTAATTATTGCTTGCTGTTTCTGTTACGTCACACCTACAAACAATAGTTTTATGCATGCAGAAGTGACGTCATACCTACAGACAATAGTTTTATGCATGCAGAAGTGACGTAAGTTGTTTACTTACAAGTTGACTGCTGTGCATTGATCACTTTTTTGTGCGCGCTCTTGTCTTTACAAGCGCAGCTCAGGAATATGCATAATAAAACAATTATTGGATTCGGTTTTCGCATGATAGCGATAATTATCAAGGCCTCAGTTTGTGTTATCCGCCTCAGCCTTCGGCTTCGGCAGATAACACAAACTTTGGCCTTGATAATTATCGCTATCATGCTCAACCTCATCCAATAATTGTTAAAACTCAGTCAAAATATTGGTTTGAAAGATAGACTGACTGTGCAGCACTTGAGAACTATAGCTGCAAAAGTGCTTTATTTCTCCTACATACTTCGTTTAACCATCGTAGACTTTATCAGGGAGTTTTAGGTTTGTATCGAAGCCATAAAAACGCAAATCGCACCAGCGCAAACAACAGCCGAGAATATTCTGGTCGAATTTGCGTAAAAGAAAAGGCGAAACTATGAAATATTTCAGTTGGGCAAGGCATGAAATATTCTTGGGGGCTTCGGTTTTAGCTTTTGGAGATTCGTTGTTGAACACATTATCAGACATTTGCCCTCCGCGGGGATCAATTAGTTCGCATTTCTTTGCTGCGATTTTTTCGGCTACAATCGCTTTGGCTTTTTTTGTTCATTTTGATTCCTCCCTCTGTTCTCGCTGTGACGCTTGTTCGACGTTTCTTTCATCTTGTTCTTTTTTTGTCGTTCCCGCCCAGTCAACATTATCTATCCCTGTTATAGCGCTTGTCCGGAAACAAAATATCTGGCATGGCTAACACGCTATCGTTCAAACCTCGTCCGTCCTTAAGAATTCCGGCCGACTAATAGCAGAAATCCATCGCGATCGCCTTTCTTGCGGCAATTTGTCGGTTTCTTTACTTTGATTCATAACTGCAGAAAGCACTCAAGCGAAATAAATACCCATATCTCGACCGCTTTTGCTTCCACATCGAACAATTGATCACAGCACCCGTATAATTAAGAGGACGCGACACGGTTTGTTTACACTTTGGTACACCAATATGGTGGCGTAGCAACGGTTGTCAAGATTTTTGTCACGTGAGTGAAAACGATCTATAAAAGCACCAACTATATTTATAACTGAAAAGTAAAAATAAGAACAAAAATGTTACTAAAAATGTGTAAAAGCTGCCTTTCTAAATGTCTAGTTTTCATTTTTTGTTTAAAAAGATACCAAGCAATTCAATGTCATGTATATTTGGGTAGGCAAGTTATTTAGACAGCATCAAAATCATATTTATTTATTGGAAATACATTTCATTCTTCTGAGAACAAACAAATTTCTATGCTTTAATTAAGAAATAAGTAAAAGTATAATACCAGAGCTGTTTCTGTTGAGAGCAGTTCATCTAGCTTTTCATACAGTTCAGAAAATGAGGGGCGATTTTTGGCCTTTTCACTCCAACAATGCAACATTATCTCATAGCTGAAACAAAAGTATATAAAATGAAAAATCAATGATCAGTTAAAGATTTTTTTATTGTTAACACTGTCTTCTGTTATGACAACCCCCTCATGTTGTCCTTATTATTTTGTCAGTATATACAAATAAATCCTTATACATATACTATACACAAACTATATTATAAAAATAATAATGGTCTCAGACTGAGTGACCACCCTCTCCCTTCAGTATGACCATCTTTTACAAAATCTAGTTTGAAACGTTTCTCAGTAGAATGCTTAGATAGTAGTAAAAATGCACAAAGTACATCGTATGTAAAACATTTATGCAGTTATTATTTAATGCGTAGGATTTCATGAACATGTACATATCCTACTCACATATTTGGAGGACAGTTTATAGGACATTCCATTCGGTATCCATTTTTAAGTAAAGTAAACAGTCTTTCCACAGGAATTCCAGGATAGGGTGAACCACCTTTTAAGAGAAGAGGAAATAATGTAAAAATACAGAGTAAAAATAAACTTGATCTTCTCAAGGTTGTGTTATGTTACTATATTTCTTAATTTGATTAATCATCGCATATTGTGAGTATTTCTTCTGGTGTTGTGGAATAACCCTTGTTAGACTGAGTGTGTTGAGGTGGGAGTATTGTTCAGTATGTTTTGAGTCTATTGTTTTATGTCATTTGATGATCACAACATATATACACAACACCAAGAAACTGCCCACATTGTAATGATATATATTTATTATGTACAGTGCATTGCACCTTACCGTGAGCACACAAGAAACTTTTTTTACAAGTTAGCCAATTCGGCTAAATCTAAGTCTCATAATTATTTTCGTAACTGCGGATACGGCTGTTGTGTTTGCCTCCCGTGAGGATTTGCCTTCAGCGAAGCCGTGGCCTGGAAAGCTAAAGATTAACTTCAAAAACTTTTCAAATTTTTCAAAGAAAAGTCGAGCGTAATTCATCCATAGCAGTGCGAAAGCGTAACTGAACTATTTTAGTTTAAAAATCACATTTTCACGAATGAAAACTTGCAGAATTCAGATAAAAGAAGGTAAAAACTGAGAAATAAAAGCATACAAACCGAGAAACGTCGTGAAAGTACGAATTATCTTGCAAAATCCGAATGCGAAATGGCGTGTAAATTTAAGCTTAAGCTTATATTGACAACAAGCCAGTACAAAACCAGAATGACAAATTTAAGCAAGACATTTTAATGAAAATTCACAGAATCTTGATAAGAAGAAAAAAACAAAACCGGAAAAATAACAACACTTAAATAAAAGGGAGTCGAAACCTTTGTAAACAAGCGCTAGATTGTCTAATTACAGTAATTTCTTTAACGGCAACGTACAAAAATGTAAAACGCACGTGCAGAGGCATTGTTTTCGCTCATTAAACAAATTGTTTTGTGCCGTTCTCGCTTTGAGTAATACATTTAACTGCCAAAGGGTACTTTACATAGAGCTCTTAAATTTAAATCCATGACAACTTTCATTAGAAAGCTTTAATTCCCGCACACCAGCTTAATTATCTTCTTTTAATGGAAATTGTGAAAAGTACATATTTTCCAGGTAACACTAAACAAACTGAGAGTCATTTCCACCTACCAAGGGTGAATATTTCCCACAAAAGAATTCCAAATGACCACCTGAAAGTAACACACAGAAAAAGTTAACTGGTGAAGAAAACTCATGGGTTGACCTAAAACGCCGAACTGTGACTAAACTGGTCCGCAGTGAAAAGGAGCATTCTGATTGGTTCCCAGAGTGGTCAATTTACCAGACCAGACCAGCGTCTCTCTTCTCTTGCTCCTGGGGGCAAGAAGGTGAGAGACCCTGGGAATGAGGTTGTAGTCATGGATATCCCTAACAAGTCTAATACGCTTAAGGTCGCGGGGGATACCTGTCATGAATATATTCATAAGGCAAAATTTTGGCAGGAGTGTCACTTTTAAAAGCTTTATATCTTGGGCCTTTAGAAGTCGATTTTGCAATACAATAATGACAACAACGACAATACACTAGGGAATAGTCTGAGTTTACATTCTAATGATGACCCAGTGATGACAAGTGCTCATTTGCATATCTGTCTCCGAATACAATAGAGCGTATGCACATGACGTCACGGCGGCCATATTGGTGTACCAAAACAATAGAACGGCGGCCATGTTGGTGTACCAAAACAATCCTGTGGGATTTGAACGCTTTTCTTATGTTAACACTTTCTTTTGTTCCAATAAATTTGCATAGCTGCTTGCCACGTGAGTGCATACGCTCTATGCTTGGAAGACATTTTTAGAAATATTGGATGTTGTGGATGAAGTTACCGTTTAAAATGATTTTGAATATCAGATAGTTACTGTTAATACTGACATGCCACTAATTAGGACAATATTTTGGTTGTCGCTGATTTAAAGTCTTACTGCCGACTACCAAGAATAATTGTTTTCAAGATTTTATTTGCTCAAGCATTCAATGTGGAAAGGTTTACTTAGAGACTTTTGTTATTCGTTCCATATTACACTGATTATAAATAAACCTTGTATTTTCTTGTAAATAAAAACTGAGCAACTGAGCCGAACTACCATAATTTTCTTTTTCTATAAATTTAAGTCCCGGTTTAAACTTCGCATTTCACATGGTTGTGCCAAATCTAATGCCTGTTTGGGTTGACCCAAATAATTAAATTTGACATTTGATTATAAAGTTAGGGGAAAATGTAAAATTTTGGGTAAAACATTAATTTAAATATTCAATTTGCCACATTTTAAGTTTGATGTATAAGGCCCGGTTCAAACGTCGAACTTTACATGTGCCGAACCTAATAATTAGGTTCGGCACATGTAAAGTTCGACGTATGAATCAATTAGGAACGGCACTTTTGTATTTGGGTCGACTCTGCCGTTCTATTCGACTGAGCTTGTCGAATAGAACGGCAAAAGATCGACTTCGATTCATACGTCGAACTTCACATGTGCCGAACCTAATGCATAATTTATGTTACCAGCATTCACATTGTAGATTTTTAGACTGAAACTGGACAGCTTAAATCGGTCTTCTAAAAAGTTGCTTTCTTTATATCCATAAATAAATCGTAATGTATTTTAAAATTTATGGCGTTACTTTATTTTGTCCAAATATCACGATCACGATCTCCTCAGCTGTCTCCTTGCCATAACAGAACACAAAGCACACTAACATCAAAACAAGAATTTCCAGGCTTGGTGAATTTTACTTTTTTCGGTTTATTTCCCTATTTTAAGCAGTAAGGACGATATTTCTTTTCGCCACGAATTAGGTTCGGCATATGTAAAGTTCGACCGTCTGAATCAACAGTCGAACTTAATAGTTTGGGTCGACCTAAATAGGTATTAGGTTCGGCACATGTAAAGTTCGACGTTTGAACCGGGCCTAAAACAGCTGTTGAACATGTTTCTGTCAAATATTCGACTGGCTCAGTCGAAGATGCCGCAGAAAACGCATTGCCAAATTTAAGTTGAGTTAAAAGTCGAACTTCTGACAATGCATTTAATTCCTGAATTAGATTAGGCACACGTGAAATGCGACGTTAACAAAAGTTATAAATTGAAACAGTTGTGTAACGTTTTGAGAAATTACTAGTTTTATTTTGAAGCAGTTTATCGCATTAACACCATACATGTAGTTTAATAACCCAATTTTACTTAAATCTGCCGGAAATTTATTTTAAAAACGTTCATATTTAGCTTACGTTCGCTCAAATGCGGCTCACATCTAAGAGCCCGAAAAAATTGTTCTTATTCATAAATTGTTTGGAAATACTCCCATTATATTGAAATATAGCTCAGAAGGAGGTCGGACACCTTAATGAGAATATATAACGGAGTAACTGTTTAGCTTTCAGTCGTGGTTGGCGTTAGCAGTTTATATGGTTAAATTTAGGCCTAAGCACCCGAGAAGCTAGGTGGTACCCTGGTAGGGAAGGCTATGTAAGCCTAAGCCTAGCTGAGGACACAGGTTCGATCCTGATTGGAGATTTTAGATTTTCTTTTTTACACTTAAAAATTTATTGAAAATGAAATTCTGGGTGTCGACATTACGTTATATAATTCCCAATAAGATGTCCGACCTCCTTCTGAGCTATAGCAGGTAGACTCTACCTGGATTATTGGTCAGGAGAAATGTGTTTAATTTATAACACAAGAAATAGCATTTAGTCTCTACCATCCATTTTACAGTTGTGTGCTTGGTTACCTTGCCTTTGAGTGGAAGCGAGGCTGGAAGTGACGTTGCTTTGATACAAACCTTTCTGCCTTTCATTAATAATGCTTTTCTGTTTCCTCACGATACTCAGTTCAAATGTTCGAAGACTTGATTCTTTATTTTACGGAACGCACTACAACTTGAAGTAACAACGGCCAAAACCGAAATTAAATTAACCTCGAAACTTATAGCACAAGTAACATGTTCACACATAGTTACGAAATACTAATAAGGACAATGAATATCTAAAATGTTTATGCACCAGCTTATGCTAATTGCAAACAATAGAAGATATGATACAAGTTTACTTCAACGCATTCTGGTATTAGAACATCCCCCTTTCTTGAATTTTAAACTGTAAACTTAAAACACCAAAGTCTATTATGTCCCTAATGTTTATTAGATTTCTTAAATAGGTCTCTTTGGTGGTCTTTTAATGTTGTCGAGGTCTGGACACTGGTGGCGAACTTGGATATACCGGTGATGTGGTGATGTGGTGATGTGGTGATGTGACTGGTTCTGCTGGTAGTCTCGTTAGGACTTCTGATTGGTCGCTGTGAATCATTGGACATAAGTAGCGAAGATTCCTGAAGTAACTTGCTCCAGATTCTGTCTGCACTTAATAACGTATGGGTGTCTTATCAGTGGGTCGCCATCGCCATCGCCATCGCCATCGCCATCGCCATCGCCATCGCCATCGCCATCGCCATCGCCATCGCCATCGCCATCGCCATCGCCATCGCCATCGCCATCGCCATCGCCATCGCCATCACCATCATCATCAATCTTTATTTATTCACGAATATCCTATCATATAGTTATGGTCTTCCTAAGAGTCGTGATTAACATTAACTACATACAAACTAAACGTTTTAACTATAGAACTACTAAATTACACATAAGAATAAAATGCTATAAAAACTTAAATTATCATTGTTTCTTTATAATGTTTCCCATACAAAGAGGTTTTAAAATCATTCAAGTTGGGCCGCTGTCTGATCTCTAAGGGGATCTTGTTCAACAGAACAGATCCCCTGCAGTGTAAGCTACCTTTGGCGTATTCAGTTCTCTGTCTGGGAATGTAACAATTTGACTCAGAGTTTCTAAGATTATGTGTGTGTATATTTGAAATATTGGTAAAAATCTGCCTCAAATACAATGGGAAAGATTACTATGGATTGATAGCTATAGCTTTCCGCCAGACTGGTTTATTTGGATTCAGTTGAACGCGAACACTCTGGTATTGCTTCAGATCCTCGAGCTGCTTGGCTTTCTTGTCATAGTAATCAGCTTGGGTCTTTTTGTGGGCGATCTGAGCCTCTCTGCTGTTCTCCAAATTAGGATGTAGATATTGACGAATGGGCAGGAGTGCTCTGTATTTACGTTGGTTGAGCAATTCTGCTGGACTTAGCTGACCTGGTCTGACTGGCGTGGCCCTGTAGATGACGTAGATCAGCATTGCAAGATGAGGATCAGACCCCGACTCTTCTTCCGTTTCCATGATGTTCTTCGCTGTTTTCACCATGGCTTTGATGAAACCATTTGACTGAGGGTACCTATTGGGCTTGAGTGCTGTACCTGGAACCTGCATTGAGTAGCAAATTCTCTAAACTCTTCAGATGCAAACCGAGTTCCTTGATCTGTTCACACTGTTCTGGGGATTCCATATTCTGAAAATAGAGTCTCGAGGAGACCAATCACGTAACCTGATGCCTAGTTAGACATCTTCTTCACGACGGGAAATTTGCTGACAGAAATAATCTGCAACCAGTAGGTAGTGGTGAGAACGATGTTCGACTACGCTGATGCCGAGCTTATCCCGTGGCATGCTTGGTACGTCATGCGATTGGAGAGGTTCTTTCTGTTGAGCTGGCTTGTGTTTCTGGCAAACGAAGATCTCTCAGATATTCTGCTCCTTACGATGTGGGAATCACTAGACGATGAGCCTTGAATATCAGACCATCCTCTGTACTTGTGTTTTGAAGGTTGTCAAAAGAGATCTCTCGGAGTCTAACTCCACCATCCAAAAGCCCGATTTGGCGTCAAAGATTGTGAAGTATTTTGAGCCAGGGAGCTCAGCCCTTACTTTGTCAATCGTCTTGGAGTAGCACTTGTTTCTCTTTATGCACTTGTTAAGATCCTTGGGATCTAGACAAAGTTGAATTGACCCATCAAGTTTTGCAACAGGTACGATGCTATTGATCCAATCCGTGTGTCCCTCAACTGGTTCATTAATTCCTAAGCTGCATAATCTTTCCAGCTCGTATTTATAGGCCTCTTTCTTCTTTTCTGGTACTGACTTCGGTGGGTGTTGCACGGGTTGAGCATCAGGCTGAATGTGGTATTTGCTCCTTGGTAATTTACCTATGCCTTCAAACACATCTTTAACTTACAATAACACGTACTCCTTTGTGATAGGCAAATAGCGTCTTTTCCATTCAGGATAA
This sequence comes from Cladopsammia gracilis, assembly GCA_022457155.1. NCBI lineage: Eukaryota > Metazoa > Cnidaria > Anthozoa > Scleractinia > Dendrophylliidae > Cladopsammia > Cladopsammia gracilis. The sequence continues at coordinate 160,940 of JAJGOT010000388.1, forward strand.
CAGCATCATCCATTATCTCACACGTGGGCATTTTAACTTCATCTGAGCTTTGGCGGAGAACATTCATACTCGTATGGACTTGTTGCACACTAGCTGAGGTGGGTGGTGTTATTTCTGGAACGTCGATGTAACCGACTTGCTGCGCTGTTGCTCTACCTAAGATAAGATATCCTCGAGTGTCTGTCACCTGACAGGTTGTCATTTGTGGCTGCTTATTACCGGCGTGAATGGTAATTATGCACGCTCCAAAATTTTCTATCAGAGGCACGAGTTTCTGATCTCCAAACAGTGATTACACCCCGCACCTGAGTCGATCTCACACTCGACCTGGTAAATGGGTCCTCCACTCCACTCCACTCAACCAAAGTGGCTTGATATGCTCGCTTGAAGTGTCATTGATACTCCTGACATGGTAAGTATGGATATGGTGAAACCACGCTGACCGGACTGAGTGCTGTTCGGGCAATTCTAGTGATTGTACTAGCCTGGATAAGGGTCGGTTGGAGGCTGGTTAGCATTGGTGCCCAATTGTGCCTGCATGTACTTGAGTTTGTCTGAACTTGTTGGTCTTGCCTGACTTTGCTGCCTTGCTCCTGCAACACTTCGTGTAGTTCCCCTTCTTTCCACACTTGTGACATATCACATCTTTGGCTGGACACTTAGATTTGGGATGAGTTGGCCTAGTTCCGCAGCAATAACAGCTTTGCCGTTTCACTCCTTCTTGGTCCTTGTCTTTCGAAATGTCATCTTTGTCTTGTCTTTTTTGTCCCCTCGGCCCTTGCTGTATGGCTGTGACAGCTGCTGATGCTGTACTGAGAGTCTGCATGATTGTTTTTTGACAATCGCTGTTGTAGAGGTCCATGGAAATCTCGATGACCCGTTCAGCCGCAAGCGTATCCTGGTTTTCTTCCAAACACGTCTGATACACCATCGGATTTTTCAGTCCAAGGAGAATAGCATTCCTGAGAGCCATGTCCTTGGCATCCTCTGGCCATCCACATGTGTCGGTAATTTGTCTGCACTTTTCGATGTACTCCGGTAACTCCATGTCTCCTTGCATAAGCACCTTGTGCTGAGTAGCCGCGACGAGTTTGCTTTCCCTAGGCTTGCATTGTTGCTCCACTTTCTCAAGATGCTTTTCACACTTGAAGTAACAACAGCCGCAACCGAAATTAAATTAATTTCGAAACTTATAGCACATGTAACATGTCCACACATAGTTTTGAATACTAATTAGAACTTATGCTAATTACAAACAATAGAAGATATACAAGTTTACATCTGCGCATTCTGGTATTAGAACATTTTCTCATGCTAGCTAGGTAAATTTACATCTGAAAAGCTCCAAGGTCTGTATCATGAAAAGGTCAACTTCAGCCTCGCTTTCACTCAAAGGCCACTAAGACAACTTACTGTAAAATGGTCTATTCTGGCAACCTGTGCGATGATGTAAGCTAATTAAATGCATTGCTTCTGACCAAAACTGGGACCTCAAAAGTTTGTATTGCTTGAATGATTGGCTCAGGTACCCATAGGGGCTGACAGTTTTGCAAACCACGATTTAAAAACGCGACAATACTCCAATAAATTAATTGTACTTCAATACTAGCCCTGTAACTTACACATCAGACTTCACTGTATATTGCTGGTCAAACAATGCTTCTATTGCAAGCCACTTTACTGGAAGCCGTCCCTAAATTAAAGCAGATTTGTCACATACTTATTGAAAAGTATAAAATTATATTTCATCTACTGTACTTGTCAAACAAAAGGTATTTTTAGCAATGACGACGGAGGGCTCTACTATACTACGGCTACCGGAAGTCAATTTGTCACGTCCATCGCTGATGTTCAGCCGTAGTTTGAAATTTGACTACGTGAGCGGGATGGTTTGACCGTAGTCGTTAATACCTCGGGTTTATTTCGCTTCTGTTAATCCTTTTCTTACAGATTTCTCAGCGTTTAAAGTTTTTCAATGGACCTTATATCCTTTTTAGTCAATGACAATGTATTTTTTTCTCAAACTTGCCGCCCGAAAACGTGTGATTCTATCACGAATTTACGAACAGTTTTGGCGATTGAAATTGAAGTGCCGGCATAGCGAAGCGAAATTCGCAAGCTCTAAGATTTTATCGCTGAAAGTCCAGCTTTAGAAGTTGAATGAACATATGCCTGATATCAGGGTAGCTTGTTTTTTCATTTCCCGAATCACGTAGTCTGTGAAAATGTTTTCTACACGTATCTTATTTCTGGCCTGTAGCGCCTTTAATAATATACATGAAAAAATTACTCAATCCTGGTTGGCTAAGAGTAGTGCAGTTCAAGTGTAACACCAGTGCAAAACGTGCAACACCAGTGCAAATTACAAAAAAATGTTTTGCAAAAAAAATCGATGCAAATTTTTTCATGTGTAATTATTAATAAGTAATCATACGGTTTCCTCGTTCAATTTGGGATCAATTTCTCTTGTGAGTTTTTCAAAAAGCTCAAATTGCACTCGCGGAAGCGGCTCGTGCAATTTGTGATTTTTGAAAAACTCACTCGTGCAAATTAATCCCAAATTGAACCCCAAACCGTATGATTACCTATACTTATTAACTACAGAAATTCACTACAGGATTTTCTCCAAGGCCTTTGCCCCGGGCGATTTTATTAATAGCTGTAAATTTTGTAAAATGGGTCTTCAAGGTGTGGAAATCCTTGTCATTTTCTGCGCTGATTGGACCATTGAACTTTTCTTTATGGATGGGTTGGCTACTCACTGTACCAGATTCTGGAGTCAGAAAAAACGAGACCAGAACCCTAACAGTGAAACTGGTCTCATTATATAGCTACTCGCCATGGCATAGAGATAAACAGATAATATTGCGAATAAACAAACGGCAAGTCGAAAACAGGATGTCGCGATGGCGTATTCACTGCGATCACGTGTGATCATATCCAAGTACAGTAGCTTCCCACCCGTGGCCTTCCTGTAAATGGTTTTTTAACCACGTATAAGATGACACATGATGACAAAGGTCATGATCACATGTGAGAGGCTTAAACCGCTCGTTGTGACATGTTGTGAGAGTTAAAAAGTTTTTGACAGGTCGCTATAAAATAGATGACAAAAATGTGAGTGTGAATTGATAAAATATTTGAATTTCATGGAATTTTGTCGGTGGAAATCACGAATCACGGACCACGTACAGATAAAGCAAATCCCGCGTTGCAAGAATAACAGACATAGTATTTAAATAGGGTTTTACCGTTTATATGGATTTTATATAGCATTGGTATAGAGAAAACATATGATATACATAGCTTTGAAATAGCTATAGCATAGTGAACATAATTATTTTGCACATAATTTACATGCTGACTGATCCATCCAAAGGTTGCAAATGACAAAACGTCAGAAGAATGGTCCAAAACAGAGGAAAATTCTTGGTAAATCTTGCTCAAACCTCTGTGTGGTTGCAATGATCCCACCAGGATTCTGGTCAGGAACCAGGGATCTTGACATCCCATGTGGGATTCCACAACATATTGCAACATCAACATAGAAAATGTTGCACACGGAGCTACTTCCACCATACATTTATTAGTATTTTCTATTATACAATAACATATGTAAAATTTTGGTCACATTTCAAGAGGAAATTTGCCTAAAAATATCAATTGTCATGAAGAAAACAAACTGTCAGAAGGAGTCCAATTACATGTATAACAGCCACCGAAATAGATCACTTTCAACTTTAAAATTTGGGATGAAATCGTGGTGTTGATTGGAGTCAATTAGGTTTTTGAGAAAGTCATAACCTTAATGACTGGATTTGGGTATTATTTGGCTTTTGACTCGCCTTTTTTGTATCGATCCAACGATCCAACCAATTTAAAATAGGCATTACCTACAAACAGACATGGACGACAACAGTCAAACTAAACCACGATAATTTTTTTCAACGGGTCTACTCAAGTCAAAGGAAAAACATTTCCTGGCCTATTATTAATAGAGGAATAAGGTACGTATTGTTTTCTTTCCATGCCTTTACATTTAAGCGAGAAAATCCTTGTGTAACTTTGACTAATTAAATACGTGCGTTCTTCCAAATTTCCTTTTGTGTATATCGTCCAAGCAGTCCAGTTTTTCATTTAAATCGCACGCCGTCATCCCCATACAATTTACCTCTTCGACTGGATCCCGAATTATGCTTAAATTGCAATGGAGAAATAACAGTGAATAATACTGGAATAGCTTGTACCTCCTTGCCTTTTACTTTGCACTCCGCACATCACAACAAACAACTGAAAAATTAAACTCTTGCCGAATCCTGTTGGCAATACGGCCATGAAATCGTTGCCGTTAGAAAGATGGCGCATTGCCCTTTCTTGTTCCGTTTTCAAAGTAAAAACAAGCCCCCTCTTCGCTCAGCTCCGACAAAACTTCGTTCAAACACGTTTCAAAATCTCACATGTTCTCCGAGCTCCATATCTTTCATCCTTTGTTCATGATCGCAAGTCACGCTCAAAATATTTTGCGAGAAAATTCGATAGGTACTTGTCAAACCTGTCACTCAAGGTGACCACACCGCACCAATCAGGAGCCCCGTTCGTGGACGAACGGGTTTTTCAAAATCGTGGGGTTTGCAGGCAAGCGTTCCCCACTCCCACCCCCGTCCTCTGAGTTTTTGCTCTCGCCCCAATTTTTGCGCGGCCAGAATGCAGAAAAAGAACGCTTGCCAGCATTTGAATTTCCGCCAAAAAACGAACTCACGAAGTGCTGCTCTATAGGATAAAACGGCTGACCACTGGCTCACTCTCCCCAGGTTCACTCGGCCAACTCACGTTTCAAAAGCAATATGGCGGAGTATATGGCGGATGTTGAAGCCATTCTCTTTCAAATCACATCCGATCCCGTTAAAAATAGGAACTAGGAATTGCTTAAACAAGTCCAAGGGTAAATTGAAGAGATATTCTTCTTGTAAAGTAAAGTCGCACACGGGCCACGAATGGCCCACACGGCCGGAGCTTAACCCGGTTTCTGTAGCATGAAGCGACTAGGAATATTGCTACTCCCCTCTGGATGGGATGCTAGCCCATCGCAGGGTTACCCCCAGAGAGCCAGTGTGGAGTAAAGTTTCTTGTCTAAGGAAACAACACGACGGCAGAGACCAGGCTCGAACCACCGACCTTCAGGTTGAAAGTCCGACGCGCTAACCACTAGACCACCGTGCCTCTACATTCTTCTTGTAAAGGTTTGGATTGAATGGATTTTTACTTTCCCACTGCCTGACTTTTTACATGGGTGATGATCGAAGAAATAATCACTAAGTCATTTGAGGATATAATTATTTCATAGAAGAAAAGTAGCTTTATATTGTCAGCAGAAGCATGATTACTTTCTATGAATCACAAAGAAATTAATAGCATTATCTTAAAGCTAACCTTTTGGTAACCTAAGTTTTACTTGTGAAATTTAACTTCAACGTGCTATATGAAAGCAACGTTGGATTGTCACAGAGTAAATACATAAGATGCATTTATTGCACAAATCTATTGCATAGGAAATAAATAGCATTATGTAAAAACTATGTAACCATTTACTTGTGAGATTTATCTTCAATGTTATTTTTGACATACATGTACAGCTGTAGTATTGACTACTAAAAATGGACTGTTAATTTGTTTCACCGGTTTTCAGTGTATAATCACTCAAAAGTACACTTTGATGGCACCATACTGTTTAATTGCCAGGTCAAGAGAATTTCTAATATCGTATCTATATATCGAAACTATCTGGCAGTGCAAACTACAACAGAACAACAGACGACTTTTAGTGTAGCTCTTTTTAAACAGGCATTCAGCCACCCAATCCAAAAAAAGTATTAGATGTAGGCATTTTCCTTTAATGTATTTTTATTTAATATTATTTTTAATACTTACATGGGTTGTTCTTCTGTAGTAGTCTGTATTTCCAAGATTTCTTGATAATCCAAAGTCTGCTATCTTTATTACAAAATCATCAGCAATTAGAACATTCCTGGCTGCCAGGTCTCTATGTATGCACTGTAGATTTAAGAGAAACAGAATGTGTCAAAACATACTTGTCTGTGAGTGTTTTTTGTCTTTCTCATTAGTTTCACATATCCATTGAAAAGAAAAAAAAAAGAAAAGAAAAACAAGCCTTTACCCATAACATCAACTATACTGTAAGCTCAATATTTTCTTTAATGTTTAAATATGTTAACGTAATAATTTCAACGTATTTTCTCCTGCCCATGTTATGAACTGAACGCTTGTTTTGATAGTTTAAAAGAGGTGTGATATATTCGGATTTATGACACTTGTGTGTTACTATACAGTTTTGAGGTGTGCATTGCAATATATAATTAATATTAATAAGTACCTGCATTTTATACAGTGACAGTAATAGTTGTCCGAGTTCATATCACGTGATGGCATCATTATATTTATTTAGTGATACATGTATCTTATAATTTTAATAAATTTAGACGTGGAATATTCTATTTGATTACTAGACAGTGTTGGTAATTATTTAAAAATAATTAGAACTTGTTCGGGCCAGAGTTTAGGATTATTCAGTATAAAAATGATTTTTCCTAATGATATTTGTTAGGGTTACATTGTTGATTTGAATTAGATATAAATGCATTAAGAGATCAAGAGTTATTTTGTTCATGTAAGCGGTCGCGGGTTTCCAGCTCTGAAGAAGAAAACCACTCCAGAGTGCTCGCGGACGACGCCATCTTGATGATTCAAGATATACAGATAAAATTAGAAAAGCTAAACGTGCTTGACAAAATTAACGAGCAGTTAATTAAGTTTGAAAGCGATATGTGCACCGTCAAAGGTAACGTCTCTGAATTGGAAAAAGGATTAAACTCCGTTAACAGTGAGGTGGCAGAAATTAAAGAAGACATGGAGAAGAAAGCGGAGAAAGAAAAGCTTGAAGGTTGAAGAATTATGCAACAGGTCTTGGCGAAACAATCTTGTATTCTACAACGTCCCAGAAAAAGCAGAAGGACAAGATTGTGTAGAATTCATTCAGGGCTTTATAGCTACTCACATGGGCCTAGGGACCTTATGTGGACAAGTAGAAATAGAACAGGCTCACCGTACACCAACAAAGCGATCGGACAACAACAAACAACCAAGACCAATTTATGTGGCGTTTTTACGATACACTGATAAGGTCAAGATCCTCTCTAACGCTGCAGCTAGACCTAAGATAATCCCTTTCGCGGAACCTTAATTGGTATCGGCGCTGATTTTGGAAGAGGACGCAAGAAAGACGAAAGGAGCTCGTTCCCTATAAAAAAAAACACCTAGAGAAGAAGTTGGGGCAAGAAAGAAATGTTTTCATTGCATATCCCGCTACACTGAAGTACCTTGACGAGAATGGCAATGTGTAAATAGTGCGAGATGAAGAGTTTAAGAAGATGAAAAGCGAAATGATGGAAAAATAAGAGGTAAAGGAGACTTTGATTGAATGTTTATTCCCGTGCGAGGTTTATCGAACTCCGCACAGCAAGAACTATAAATTTGCTTAACAATATTCCCCCAGGAAGGTTTTTACATAATAGCTGTTTTTTGTTGTTGTTATTATCGTTTACGTTTTTTATGTTCGTGTACAAAAGCCGCAAGATTGCGTCTTTCGTTATTTGTGTCTTTTGTATATGTACTGTATTTATGTCCTGCTTCTTAGGCAGGTCTGATATACCGCAGGATGAGTCAAAAACAACAAACTAGTCAAAAAACATTTTTTTTTCAAACAGCTTCAGGTCAATTAGTTAACATCGCAATTTCATTACAACAGTTTGAAGATGGATAACACTTTCTCTTCTATTACCCTCAAAATTATTTCCTTAAATGTAAGAGGTTTGAACAACTCTATTAAACGCAGAAAAATCTTTAAGTGACTTCATAAGCAAACCGCTCATTGCTATTTTCTCCAAGAAACCTTTAGCACCAAGCAAACTATAGACATATGGGAATCGGAATGGGGCGGGAAATTTTTTCTCAGTCATGGATCCAATCACAGCAAAGGTGTGATGATTCTTGTAAACCCCCGGTATAAGTTAGAGGTGATAAAATGTATCAAAGACAAAAAAGGAAGATCAATAATCCTGGACACCAAATTAGATAATCAACGCCTCGTACTTGTCAATATTTATGCCCCAAATGACACTTCACAACAAATCAAGTTTTTTCAGGAACTGAACAAAATGCTAGCTGACTATGCAGATAATAATTTAATAAATGGTGGAGACTTCAACTGCGCGCTAACGCCTAAAGATAGAAAAAGCGTGGGTGTCAGTAAAACGCGGGGCCGGGGTCGGGGCCGGGGCCGGGGTCGGGGTGGGATTAGGTCTAGGATTAGGTATGGGATTAAATATAATCCCTTTCCCTAATCCTAACACTATGCCTAATCCCATACCTAATCCTAGACCTAATCCCACCCCGACCCCGCGTTTTACTGACACCCAAAAAGCGTTAAACAAGCCACGATTAAACACATTGTCATGAAAGAAATTAAGAATGTTTGCTCACACTTTGCTCTTACGGACATTTGGCGCGAACTTAATCCACAAACTTTGTCTTTCACGTGGCGAGACAAGGCTTTCAAGTCCCAGAGCCGTCTAGATTTTTTCTTAATCACTTCCGATTTAGTTGATGTAACAAACCAGTGTAATATCATACATACTCCATTCTCAGTTCTTCTATTATGTTAAATATTCAATCACTCGACCAGCGTAAGAGATCCGGCCCTGGTTTCTGGAAATTTAACGCAAGCCTTTTGGAAGATGAAAAGTATGTTGAAAAAATACGAGAAAATATTTCAATTTTCAGAGAAAAGTACAAGGATGTCACAGATCTTGGTTTGAAATGGGATGTCATCAAGATGGAAATTAGAAGCTTCACACTTCAGTTCTCCAAGAAAAAAGCAAAAATAGAAATAGATAAAGAAAATGAGTTGCTAATTAAACTTAAAAACCTACAGGAAAAACTATCTGCCTCAAAAAAATGACCACAAATTACTGAATGAGTGTAATGCTCTAAAAGCCAAATTAGAAAAAAATTAAAATAAAAAAAAATTAAAGGGACGATCATACGCAGCAAAGCTCGGTGGTATGAAAATGGAGAAAAAAAAATTCCAAGTACTTTCCCAATCTTGAAAAACGAAATTACCTAAGGAAAAAATTCTCAAAGCTTAAACTATCTAACGGTGAAGAAACCGACGATCGAAAAAAAATTCTCGAAGATAAAATATTTTATAAAAACTTGTATTCTACTAAAAATGTCGATCCCGATAACTCTGAGTTTGACATAATTTTTAACAATGACCTGTTAACACCACTTAATGAAGATCAATCTATGAAGTGCGAAGGTATGCTTTCTGAACAAGAGTGTTACCAAGCTTTAAAAGATATGGACAATAATAAAACGCCAGGCTCGGATGGTTTTTCAAGTGAATTTTACAAAGTCTTCTGGGATGATATCAATCAAGATGTTATCGCGAGCATCAACTATAGCTTTGAAAAACGTCAATTGTCAATATGCCAGAAAAGAGGTATTATTACACTTGTAGCAAAAAAAAACAAACCGACTAACCTCCTAGGAAATCTGAGACCTATCTCACTTTAAAATACAGATTACAAAATTGCTACGAAAGCAATTGCAAAAAAATTCGAAACTGTTTTGCCACTTGTGATAAACCCGGATCAAACCGGCTATATCAAGGGACGATATATTGGAGAAAACGTAAGACTTATCTGAGTGATATTATTAACTACACCGCAACAAAAAATCTTCCTGGCCTCGCTGTTTTCCTAGACTTTGAAAACGCGTTTGATTCTATAGAATGGAATTTCCTTTTTAAAGTCCTTGATAAGCTTAACTTTGGACCTGACTTTAAAAATTGGATACAAACTTTCTACTGCAATATAACAAGCTGTGTTACAAACAACGGTTTTACATCTGACTTTTTTTAACCTGGAGCGAGGAGTCAGACAGGGATGCCCTTTGTCAGGCATGCTTTTTGTTTTAGGTATCGAATTACTAGCAAAACTCCAAAATTGAAGGAGGCATCGCAGTAGGACCCCATGAAATAAAAATAACACAGTACGCAGATGGTACAACGGTTTTTCTAAAAAACCTTAGTTAGATGAGTGCATTGTTGACGCTTCTGGAAAAGTTTGAAAGATGTTCAGGGCTAAAAATTAATCCCACGAAATCAGAAGCAATTTGGCTAAGAAAATGGAAAAACAGAGAAGATACCCCATTTAACGTTAAGTGGCCAAATGAATCTGTTTTTGTTCTAGGGATACACTTCTCAAATTGCAAGAAAACAAGCGACAAATTAAATTTTTATGATAAATTAGATGCTTTGGATAACACGCTAAATAATTGGAAGAGACGAAAATTAACCCTATTAGGCAAGATTAATATTGTAAAATCCCTGGGCTTTTCAAAGCTTATTTTCATTGCATCTGTACTTCCAGTCCCTGAAAAATTCAGCGATGAGGTAAACAAGATCACTTTTAATTTCATCTGGGGCAACAAAATAGCCAAAACTAAAAAGACCACAATCATTGGCGAACGCGAAAATGGAGGCCTGAACATGATTGATTTCAGTTTACCTTAATGAATAAAGCCTTAAAATGCATATGGATAAAGCGATTTAAACTGAATGAGAATTCAGCATGGTCGACGGCTATTCCTAATGAAGCCACTTCACACTTTGGGGGGGGGGGGGGGGGGGTTACCTTACTCTCTAACTGCAACTGTAACGGCAAAGACATCAACTTTAAGGAGCTACGACTCTTTTACATAAGAGCACTGCAGTACTGGTTTGCGTTAAAAGATGTGCAGGATAATATCAAGCCATGCACAAAGAAAACGGTTATATGGAACAGGGATATTAAAATTGACAATAAAATGATTTTCTATCAATCAACATGGTTTGATAAAGGAGTTTCCACTTTAGAAAACCATCTCGACCATAATCTTGATTTCTTCACATACGAAGAATTTAAATTCCGATACCAGTTAAAAACGAATATTCTGACTTATCACGGAGTAATAAACACTATTCCCAATGAATATAAAAAATCTATAAACCAAATAAACACACAGCAAGAGCAACTTACACAGCCATGTCAGAACTTTGGAAGCACTAACAATCAAAGCTATACATAAAAGCTTTGTTAATCATATATTTGAAGAACCTAACCGCCAAACAACGCCTGATTGACAATGGCTTACCACCGGACCAAATAAGCAATTACTTTAACTTAGCTTTTTCTATCACCAAAGAAACAAAGTTAACTATGTTCCAATACAAGATTTTACACGACATTGTTTTCACTAAAAGCAAACTGTTCAAAGCTAAACTCGCAAACAGTGATCTCTGTTATCTATGCTTAGAAACAAAACAAGATTTGAAGCACATGCTAGTCTCATGTCAGGCCGTTTCGGAGTTCTGGGAAGCTTTTCTAGACTGGTATGAAACATACCTATCAATAAAGCTAGAATTATCAACTGTTAAAATATTGTATGGTATTATTGGTAACGATTACAGTACTGTGCAAAATTTCGTTAATTGTTCTCGTGAACTTTCGACGAAATATCGGCGATATTTCGTGCGAACTTTCGCACCGTTCTCGCGATAATTCGAAGAAAGTTTGGCGAAATTTCGTAAGCTCACTCGAAAATTCGCAAAGCGCTGTACCTCAATAAGTTAACTAATCATCTCTTACTTATTACTTGCGAAATACTATATATACTGCTGTAGTATAAATGAAGATCCTCCGTCATCAAGTGTCTATCAAACAATATTGGTAAACAAAGCGGAGATAGAAAAACAAATATCACTAAGTACTAATTCACCTGAATATTACTATAATAAATGGAAACCTTTAATTGACAAGAAGTTTGTTTACTAACAAAATCGATTTAAATAGTAATATTATACTCAAAATTAGACTTGTATTTTACTGTACTTTGTATTTTGTTCATGACTGTAATGTAATGTACTGTAGTATTGTAATTAGATGTGAGTAATTTCCAATTTAAAAAAAAAAATGTAATATGACTATATTATTTTTTATTTTAATCAATGCCCGTGTAAGTGATAGCTGCTAAAAAGTGATAGCTGCTATTAACAAATGAGATGCCCACTTCCTGGATGTTCTGTTGTAAGTGTATGTTTATTTGCATGTACATGTATTGTATGTATTAATTCAAAATGAGATTATTTTGTTCTTTTTCCCTGACAGAGTGATCACTGAAAACAATTATTTAATTTTTGCAAGGAATAAAAAATATACAGGTGTAGTTAAAGTAGATCCATGAATAAAAAAAAAACAGCATTAATTTGCGCTTCAGTCTTCTCTCTCAGCATACGTGTACAGTATCATTATGGACATAAAACATTTTTATGTCCATTTTCTATTTTTCAATTATGATACATTGAACACTGAGTCATTCATATTTAGACTGTTTTGAGACATCACTCCCAAGAGTACTGGCCAAAACCAAATGAATTAAAAATATCAACAACAATCCCAAATATAATTAATTTGTTAAAGACTGATTTAGCATGCAACTGGCATGTGAACTTGCAATGGAAGCAGAAGATTTTAATTAAAAATAAATTACCTTTTTAGATGATAAGTAACTCATCCCTCTAGTTATTTGATATGCAATTGATAAAAGGTCCCTAAAAGTTAATTGAGCTCCCATGTCTTCTGTAAGTTCTATCAGAGAAGGTCGATTACTGCGAAGAAAGTCCCTCAAATTTCCATGCGGACAGTATTCCACTATGAGAAATAATGGACCTGAAAATATATAGATTCTCCAGATCAATATTAATTTTTTTTGATTGACAGTCACAAAAAGATTGGGAAGCATGGCTCACCCATTGAACCATGTACGTTAAAAAAAGAAACAGCAGCTGTAAATTGCTAGAATTAAGGCATGGTCGTTAAGTTCTTTAAAATTGTTTTTTGTGGAAGGTGATGAATTAAACAATACTATAATTAAACATAATTGATAACCAGAAACCTAACCTAACTGTGAGACGAAATGGATGTTATTTGCTGATCATGTTTTGCTCACTGGCCTGCAGTGAAAATGTTTGTGTTTTTAAGTGTATCAAGAAATCTTGCTTCCAAATGGACAAACCAACCAAAACTGGACTGATTAGTAAGAGGTTCCAAAATCCATATCTCTAGCTTCTTAAAAACTTCAGGTCTGCATGCCAACACTTAATAATTTTACATACATGTATATTAAGAATAATAATTCATTTTTTCCAGTCTGCCAGAACACACAAAACACGTTGAGCTGGTGATCCCTTTCATCAGTCACAGAAAATATAATTTTAAATTTATGTAAAGAAGTAAAAGTTTTGGGTGGGGTGGGTGACTTCAGTAATTTATGACAGACTTCAGTACAAACTCATTACTAGAGCGAAAATATGAACCAAACAGCTTATTAAATAACAAAATACTGGTATATATTGTACTGTACAATAATATATCAACCAACCTTTTCAGCTTACCTTGTATTGTGCAGGCCCCAAGAAAGTTCACTATGTTTTTGTGAGTTCCTATTTCTTTCATTGTTTCCATCTCAGATATAAGATCAGCTAATTCAATATCAGAAGCATTTTCTACATGAAACAGATAAAAGTTCACTGTTTAATGCAGTGGCAAATTATTTGTTATTGTGGCTATTTAAAAACCAGGCTTTTCTTCGACAAGACCTAACTCAGCAAGACACTGACCCTGTCAGTACTGATCAGTTTATAATCTCTTTCTTTAAATAATTTGCCTATCCTGGAATGCAACTCCCTACCCAAAAAAGGGAATCAAAAGCTCAACCTTTACATCATTTTCAAAGAAACTGTACTTGACAAATTCTTAGAACACTGCCCCCCCTCACTCAATTTGGAGGGTTTTTTGCCACACTGTAAACCCACAAATAGATATAGATAAGAAGTGAAATTGATCAAGATGTTAATTTATTAATTGCGTAAATAAATGTCATATTCAGGCCACAGTTGGTCAAAGAGCGGATACCTTTATCCCACCTGATACATGTAAGCCTATCCAGCAGATAAAACTGCTTTCCACTGGATAGTTATCCACCGGATAAAAACTCGATTCACAAAGGCTATAGATAGCATGGCGGATAACTACCCACTACATAGGTTGCTATCCACAGGATACTGTAGGTCGCTATCCAGTCTGTTGCCATGGTGAAAATTTATCATGTCTCATGCAAATACATGTAACCCATGAGATTGCATGATAACTTGTTTAAATGGCGGTGGTAAGATCTCAAATGAAGAGCCCAGCAAGAGGACAAGCCTCAGCCAGCTTTAATTTAGCTGCTGGCAGGTATTATTGAGTGCAAAATTATTTCAAGGCTGCTAAAAAACACTCAGACCTGTTATTATTGAGTTATAAAAGCCATTTTCACTTCAGTTAAATAAGCTTAAATAGCCTAAATAATGGGCCGACTCGCCAATCAGATCATTATAATAAGCAACAGCTAGCTGCAATATAAATTTGTAAATGAGAAGCTTGTGACCTGCACCAAAAACACTCAAACTGTTAGCTGTTTCTTTTTTAACATAATCACTAATCTTGTGTCTTTCTCTTTTTTGCTTGCAGAAAACCTTTTCAATACTGCCATTGCCAGTTGTACTGCCATACAATGTAGAACTGCTGTCATTATATATTTCATATATTTGGCATAGTTATATATTTTTTAATTTTTTCGCACCAGCACTGTTTGCATTGAAATTCATAATTTAAAAGGTGTAAATAGTGTTAGTGTAGTAGCAAGGTCCATGATGGTCTTGAAATGTGGATAAACATATCTTTTTTTTTTTGTTCTTCTCTTTGAAAACAGCCCATCAATGCTGGGGTGCCTAAAAGCTTGGCAAATGTGTGGTAAGTAAAGTGAAGCTGAAATGAAAACAAAAAGCAAGCCGACCCCACAAGCTTTTAACTTTTAAACATATTGTGTATAAATAAAGGTTTCCTATCCTATCCTCGGGGTTGAGGGGGTTTCTGTGCTCAGAATGCACCAAGAGAAGAGCTGTTTTCTTGGTGGTTGGCACACTGTTTTTATAAAAAGCTTTCTTCGTCTAAAAGGAAAGCCTCAAATGTTAAAAAGCCTTTAAGCTCTGCTACGGTAAAAGGTTTCAAACTCTTTCAAATTTGAAGCATAGTGACTGAAAGTATAAATGCAACAAAGATGATCAAGATCAACAGGATGGAAACCCTTCTGGGAATCAAACTCTCAACCTTCAGACTTTCTTACCTACATGTATCCACAAACCCGACACATCTACAGACGAACTAGAAGCTCCTTCGAGTTTAAAAAAAAAAACAGCCAAAAAAACCACATTTAATACACCACCAATCAGCTATATCCAAGAAATCAAAGATCAACTTTATTCGCAACGAGCGAAAATGTATCGGAGACAGATGCTCCACACAAATGACAACCACAAAGCACCAAGACACGTTTGACAACACCCTCCGCTTCAACGGGTAATCAGAGAACAGCATAAACCAAACAAAACACCTTCAGAGCCACCATCACAAAGAGACTCTCAACCTTCCAACACAAAATGGTCATACCTTAAGAATCCATATATCTCGGAACAATTTCCGAAAAGAGGACAAAAATTACCAGTATGTGTTGCACACAGATCATACACCCTCAGACGAGCTCTCTCCCACAACACTACGAAGGGCACATGCACCAGGAACAACTGCCCCATCTTAAGCACCAAATTATTGTGCTTACTTATCGAATCACATGTCACAATAATATTGCAATCAACGCTACATTGGGAGCACGACACGTTTCATCCACGATCGTATAAGAGAACTGAACTCAATAGTGAAAACTCCTCTGTAAAGAAACACATTTCCACATGCCAAAACAAAGACAACAAAGGCATTGAAATTAAGCCCATTGTACTGGAAAACAAAACTGTAAATCTACCCCTATTTGAAGCATATTCGCGGACCTTTTGTTCTAGTGACTTCATTTTACCATATCGATCTGGAGAGATTCTTTGTTAAACGAGTTATGACACTCGCTTGTTAGACCATTTTTATTCATATCTGTTCCTTAATATTATTTATACCTAGTGTTATTCTTACGCTTTTACACATTTTACTTTACATTTGTATATAGACTGACGCAGAATATTTTTTGTTTTATCCCTGATGATGCCATTGATCGGCAAAAGCTTAAATTTAAGCATTTAATCACAGTAGTTTAAGGCCTCATTCGAAAAAATTAATTTTATATTGTTAAAATGCTACTGAAGGACAACATCCAAAGATTATCAAAATTCACGAAAAATCCCAAATTTCATTTTGTAAATTAATATTGAAAAACAAATCATAGCATACAAAACTACAGTACACAGCTGAAGATCGAGGTTTAATTTAAAGGGTCACACCATGGGAATTCGTCGGCAGACTTAAAAGTTAAAACTACATTACATGTCTTTATAATTGACTCTGGGAGTAAATGGGTTATTAGTTTCATTTCTCTCCAATAATAAAATCTGCTTAATAATATGCTTGCCTTCTTTGGTGTTTAATGTGCAAATTACCCCAGCTAGTTCAAATAAAAATTATTTGATTTTTTACCGTTTATCTGGCAGATAAAAGTTATATGACCTACCTTGACTTGGATAACTTATTTATTGGCATTGGATTATTGGCTGGATAGCACTATCTAAGTTTCAAACAACCAAGTTGATGCAATTGGATAAATTTTATCCACTGGATAGTGATTATCTGTTGGATAAGAGTTATCAGCTCTTTGAACAACTGGGGCCAGAAGTGGAGCAACAATTCATGTATATTAGCCTAGGACATGATACCTGCATGCTGTTTATGTGGTAAATTAACATCTAACCTTTTAACATTTTGACAGCAACAGTACAAGGCGTAGGCATATTGGGTAGTTCAAAAGCCTCTGCCTTTGCAACATAACCAAATGCACCTTCTCCAGCTAGCTCTTTTATAGCTATTGATCCTCTAGGGACCTCCCATTTCTCATCCAGTGGATACTCAAACAAATCTGAAACATCAGTTTAATAAATAATTATTAATTGATTCTATAAGAACTGTTCATTGGTAAAAACTAAACTATTAAATTAAACCCCAAACCAATTTCATTAAGAACTGACATAGCTAGTGTAAGGATAGTTACATGAACTGAGAACAATGTTCATGTTGTAGTTAATATATTTATTTTTATTTTTTTAATCTCAGTGTCTCCGATTCATTGCCATAATCTGAGACGTTGAGGACAATAAAAATCAAATTATTTAATTATCTTCACAGTGATGAACACATTTTTGGGATTAAAGCTGGGAGGAATTTTTAGGCTTTTGACAGGATTTGAACTAGTTTGCCAAAAAACTACTACAACATAATTATACAAAGAAAGTCAAACAGCAGGTTAAATAACTCACCCTTCAACCAACACTCCCACCAAAAACAAGGAATTACAGAAACCAGATTTAAAGTTGAATATTTTGTGTGTGACAATTAAGACAAAAAAATCAGGCATGACTGTGTGGTTATCCACACTCAAAAATACCATGTAGCATATGAGGCAATTATTTTGCAAGAACAAACTTTTCCAATTCTGGATGACTGATAAATTATTGTCTGCACTGGGAACTAATTTTTTTGCAATTTCAGATCTGAGCAGTGGAACATTTAAAAGAAAGGAAACATAATCTGCTCATCAACTTTTTAATTGCTTGTTGAGTTTTGGTTATGCAAAAGATACTTTTCACCGACATACGGACCGGTCCCAGGCGTGTTGGACACATTCTCCGTGACTTCATTCGTCCAATCAGGCGTCACTTTAGTGATACTAATGGTCGCTGTCTTCACTCTCTCGTGTTGAGGTCTCCTCTCTGTTCTTGCATCGATTTCTCGTTTCATTGAATGTTTTAGTTTATCGTTTTCGGAGGGCCGAAAGAGAAATACCGTGGCAAGCTATAACCCAACTTGTAGCTTCAGGTGAGCATATTTTGTATCAAATTTGTTCAATGAAAACCATGTTGTCTTCAAAATCTTTGTTTATCACTAATGTGTGACACGGGTACTTAGTTTGCCCTTTCTTTGCATCGTTCGGTCAGTATTTGGATTTATTTTTGCACAGAATTAAAGTTTAATAGTTAAACTTTGAGAAAAGGTTGGGAGGGGGGGGGGCCACTGGGGCCCCGCCGTTTAAGTGGTGAAAAATCGACTTGAAGTTGTAGCTTTTTTGCGTTTGTCACGTATTATCTTGTATTATAAAATGCTCAAGGAAATGCGCGCGCTATGATTGGTTAAACCGAGTTCATTATAACTCGATAAAGCACGCGCGTGACGTAAGGTTCATTTTAACCGTTTTTATTTTATAAAAGAAATAAAAAAACTTGTTCCTCATGCATTATTGAGTTATATAAGCACTTGGGAATTTTTAAGAACACTCGAGAAGTGCAAGAAGCACTCGCCTTTGGCTCGTGCTTCTCTGCACTTCTCTCGTGTTCTTAAAAATTCCCGCGTGCTTTATAACTCAATAATGCACTCGGCGCGTTTTTTATTTCTTTAAGATTTTACAGGAGGTGATGGCGTGATTGATGCACGCAAACTTGCTTTATCGGGATAAAAACAAACTTTTTGGAACTCAGAATACTATTTTTTACTGATTCCTTTTATCTAAAATACATATCTTTTTTCTTCTAGGTATTTCAGGTTCTAAACGGCCCGAAGGCTCTTCACCCCATGTACAAATATATTGTTTTGATTACTGAGTCAGCTTCCATGGAATGTTATTGCTTTCTTTTCCTGCATAGCTTTATTCAGGGAAAAAAATATATAATGAATTTTTAAGTTGTGATCTCTCTGAATCTCTTACAGGAGTCATGATCTGGAGATGTTGCATGATTTTGTTCAGTATTTTAGTAATTTGCTGAGGGAGTTTTGGTAATGGTCTGGGGATGCCTATTGACATTTTTATGGTTAGATTACATCCCGGTATGTTAGGAAGGAGCTTGATTCTAACATAGCATTCAAGCATTTTTGCCATTTCAACTGCTTTTAAAACTGTAAATTCATGTCCAGGGCCTCAAAATAAAATGTTTTGTTGGATTTTCTTTCAAACATTAGCACATACAGTAGGCCCCTTTTTGCACTGAGCCCTTCAAGTATTCCCTGACTCCTTAATCATGAGGTCTATTTCAAATTTGCAGTTTGGAAAAGAACTTGTAATACATTTCTCATGAAGGTCCTGAAAATATTCTGTGCCAAATTTTGTTTTATGTAAAAAATATTTCTTATGTTCACAACACTGATAAAATTCAAGAAGCTAAAGTTTTTTTGGTTTGTGAAAACCTGCTTTACATCAATAATAATTGAAACCTTGAAAAATTTGAATTATTGGGCCCAAATTGTTTTCAGGAATATATATATTTCAAGAAATGTAACAACTACTATAAGCAGTGTATACTGGAGGGACTCAATCATATAGACTACAAAGTAGGGAGTCTCTTATTTCTCTCAGGGATTATTTGGTGGGATAGTCAAGCAAGGGAAACATGCAAGCCAGTGTGCAAGAACATTGGCTACCTGAGCCAATTTTCCAGCATAGACACTCGCATGTTTACCTCACTTGACTATCCACAAATAGGAAATAGGAGATTACTTACAATATAAGACTGGAAAGTAGCACTTTTAAAAAGTGTTGAATTTAAGTGACATACTGAACACAATTTACTTATAATTATTGAACATAGGAGGACTTGAATAATAAAAGAATGATGGTATCTGAGTCACTTGCTTTGTACATGTCATACCACTAAATCAATGTGAGGCCCGAGGGGTTTGCAGGAGGAACTGGCAACAGATGTGGGGAATTTGAATTGTTTTGCCATTCCTTATAACACCATCATACAAGAGTCTTATTGTATAAAATATTAATAATAATAATAATAATAATAATAATAATAATAATAATAACTGTTTATTTACAATTCCATTGAAAAAGTGAAAAGGAGATAAGAGGTTATCCCTTTCTAGTTTATCTCCTAATTCTTTCTAGTTTATCTCCTAATCAACCACTAATTCAGCCACTGTCGATTTAAAGGAAGCACTGGCATACTAGTTTTTATAACAGTTTAAAACATACAGCCATGAAATCCAGGAAACTTTAATTTCAGCTTCCTTGAAAATTTTAATTATTGACATTTTTTGTAGTTGAATTATTTAGTTGGCAAGTTCTTTCAGTTCCATTTTCACTGTACATGCATGTAGATCTTTGCCAGGAAAGAAGAGGGTGAATGCTGGTATTGAGTCATTATTGGTGTCTGCCACAATGGAAGATACCGGGTAATATGTGATGTCATGTTCTATTTGCTCATTTTGTGTTGCAAATGAAAGGTGCAACCAAGTAAAAGTCTTGATTGTTTTGGTCTTTCTCCTCTCTATCCCAAGATGCACCTATGCAGGAGGCTGGTCAGTTTGGCAGAATCAATTTCATAATAAAGACATAAAAGTTAATTTATGAAATTTACAACTGATTGGCTAAAAAATACATTATTTTATAGAAAAATAGTATACAATAATGCTGACACAAACAATTAAATTTGTTGTAGCAGCAACATACAGTTCCCTAAATATTAAAGTAAAGGCTTGCCAGCTTTTCAAAAATGCCAACCATACAATAATTAGATGGACTTTCAGTGGTGCATTAGTAGAGCATTTTATTTCCAAATTTTTTTAGAAATTACCAGTGGCAGTAAGCTGCTGTAATTTGTATGTATAAACGGCTCGCAAGGTATTCATTACACTCTGCCCTAAAGAATAAAATGCAATATAAGGCCTTCTGCAAAACCAGCAGTTCATTTTTCTTGCCTTGGCGCTTCTGAAACATCCCGTGTAAACAAGAGCAAACGATTCTTCAGATTCACGCCAGTTTTTAAATTCCTTGCACGAATTCACTAAACAGACGAGAAATACGTGACGGTTGTAAACTTCGGCAAAAGATAGTAGCAAAAACATCGACTGACGGACGGTAATGTCGCCTTTCTCGTTACGATTAACCTGCGATCAGGCAGATCAAGCGATCTTTCTTTTTAGAGCGCGAGAGCGCCGGCAATCCCACGTTGCGATCGGGACTTTCATCACTAAATTCGGTCCTTTATAGCTGTTCTAAGCATCCATAATGCACATTTACAATAACCAGTAGGTTAGAGAAAGATATAAAACGAGGAAGCGCAGTAATTTCTCCAAGAAAGCGAAGAAATCTACCTCTAATCATCTTTGAATCACAGAGAGCAGAGATGTTGACTGGTTGGCGTCAAGATGCAAATAACGTAAAGATTAAATTTCTCCCAGCATGCAGCGCGAAGCGTGTCCAACACCGCCTGGACCGGTCCTAATTTTATCAAAACATTTTAGCTTATTTATCATTGAATTTTCTTGTAAATTATGGACCCAGATGTTCTAGCCAAACCAATTAACGGCATTATGATCTTGTATATTGGATCTAAAATACAGAATACACTGTGTAATAATTCACTGCAGTATACATGTAAATAGTAATTTTCATGTGATCCATAACACACGAGCAACTAATTAATTATAACTTATAAAATCACAACAGGGAGTTACCTTTATAGTCAATCTGCAATTACAGTTCAGATCTTTAATTTATCTACACATGGCCTACATGTATGGCATTGACATTTCATTTTTATTTTTTGTATGGTGTTTCTTTTTATGGTGTCCAAGTTTCAAAGCTCTAAAAAGAACATATTGACAATTTTTTTACACACGACGTCATCACTTTTCGATTGTGTTGTTTCACTTGTTCTTTAATATGTACAGATTGTACATGTGCCAGTTTCCAAGTTGCAATTGTTGCAGGGTAACCTCAATGATTTTCCGATCAAGTCACGTGACCATCAACATCACAAAATTTGATTGACAAGCATTGTTTACTACTGACTGTATACAGTTCATCTGTTCATACTGGCCATCATGTGTTTAATACCGTTTACACTAACCACAAACAGGGTTCGTACTCTTTTCAGATTTTTAAATTCCATGACTTTCCATGACCTTTTCAAATTTTTCATGACCAAGAGTTCAACAGTTGTTTTCAAAATTTTATCAAAACGATAATTTTTTTAATTTTTCATCTAGCCTTATTATTCCCACAACGTATGCTGCCTTAGTGATTTTGTACCATGAACATAATTTTCCATGACTTTCCATGATCCACACTTAAATTCCATGACTTTCCAGGCCTGGAAATTAAATTATACAATTCCATGACTTTCCAGGTTTTTCCATGACCGTACGAACCCTAGCTGACAAACACCACAAACCTGCAGTGCAAACTTAAGCACAAGGATGACTACATGTATGTATACTTCTAATAATACTTAATCAATAATATCGTAAAAAATACTCATAGGCTATAATTATTATATTATATAATCTAATTTATTATTATTATTATTATTATTATTATTATTATTATTATTATTAGCCCAGGGCACCCATTTATAACAGCTTTTGCTGAAGGGTTTACCCCGGTAAAATATAATTATTATTATTATCATCATTATTATTATTAATATTATTGTTATTATTGTATACATATATATAATTTTATAATTCAACACATTGATACACTGCCCAAATATGGTAAAAAAGTTATCGATATGCGTTATGTCTACATGACATATAACCAGCGATGGCGGTAAATTTCGCATTTTGAAGGAAAGTGAAAATGATTGCTGCCTGTAATTTCGTGTTTTTTGGCGAAAAAGTGCGTGAACTATTAGTTAAAAAAGGGAAAAGAAAGAAAAAAGAGAAGAAAAGAAAAGAGAAAAATACTGTTCACATGATTGGACAAAAAAGGCGCGAAATTTTCGCGTTGTCGCGGTCGCAGTGTTGTTTCTTGGCGTAGCTGAATGAAAACTGGTTCAAAGTTTAACCGCTCGACAAGAAGTGAATGAAGGAGCACAATTTTCGTGAAATTCCTTTGGTAATCACCTCTGGAATATGATATAGACCTGATGTTTCTTCAGAAAAGCTTCTGATCTCGTCATTACGGCTGTGGGAGCTAAAAAATGAGCATTCCAAGTTTGTAAACAACATTGATCGACTCAGCTCGTACTTCGATGTTTGAAAATTTGGTGCTTATGGAAGGGACTAAAAAGCCAAATCAACTACAGGTACGATGTTTTAACCGTTTCTTGTATCCTTTAGCTGTGAATTTTTGTAAGCTTACTGTCCACGCTGCAGTTCTTTCCGCCTTTTCGCCGCTATGTTTAGGTTCGTAGCCATGTGTTTGTTCAATTTGTTTTGATTCTGAATTGAACTTTTTAAGATACGAAACACTTGTAACTATTAAAGACATTCTATGCCATTTTACTGTGTTTTAATTCTTGTAGTCACTACTCTGTCCCGTTCTTTGAGTAGACGAAAGCTCTTCGTAGAAACTGTCAACTGATTGTGTACGCTAAATTAATTTTAGCTTGGCAAAAGTTTCGGCATTCATTGCTTGTTGTTTAAGAAATGGTGTGAGGTAAAATATTGTAGTTAGCCTTTTTACTTAATGAAAGGTTGTATAGCTCAATGATTTTTTTCTCGAAACTGTGATTTGTTATCAATTTGTTGAATTATAAAACAGTTATAGTGTTCAAGCTTGCACAATATTGACAAAGGCGCCACTTTCATTCATGATGTGTGATGTTGCAAGTTTCGCGCGGTAAAACATCTGTAAGCTTTTTTTTTTAAATAAAAGGCTTGTCGGCGATATTTATTTCTTCAAACTGTGCTTTGTTATCAATGTGTTGATTTATAAAACTATTATAGCGCTCAAGCTTGCGTGATATCGCCTAATTTTAGCCGACTCGGCCTACGGCCTCGTCGGCTAAGTATTAGGCGATATCACGCGCGCTTTCGCGCTATAATAGTTAAATATATATATATGTAGATAAGTATAATAAAAAACGATGGGGTGAACTTCTTACTGGTCCTGACTGGTTTATAAAGTTTCGGCCTTCGGCCTTCTTCAACATATACAATGTATATATAAATTAAATACAATGAATTAAATATTATTAAATTAAATACAATGTAGTTACATATAATAACTGTTCAGTGTTATCCTTCATTGGATTTGTGGCTTTATTACATTTGTGATCAAACTCTTATTACATATGAGGGCGCAATAATTATTTTAACTTTCAGTTAGAGAACCCCAATTTATACTGTCACACTACTTCAAGTATGCTAAAAGTATAACAGTACTACAACTGTTTTTATACATAAACTAGTGTGATCAGCTTACCCTCTGCGTAGGTTATGACAGTTCCAGCAGATGTTGATGATGATAGCTGAGATCTGTAACTGCTGTTTCTCTTTCGTGCTAGGGCTACAAGTGAGTCTCTTTGCATTAACTGTCCATTTAACAGCTTATGTTCAGGAGAAGGTGTATTGTCCTGTGTTTCAATAAGTAGGTTTGACTGTTGTAAAATTACTGGCAAACCTTGAGGCATCATTCCTCTTTTTTTCCAGACAATGACAAACATAAAAGCTATCACAGCAAGTCCTATGATTGCTCCCATGCAGCCCACAATAATTTTGGTTTGCTGGCTCTTCAAGGTGTTAATTGCAGGTTGTGTTGAGGTACTAGACAAAGGGATCTGTGTTGAAAAAACTGTAGGAAAGAACTTTTATTTGTTTGAGGTTATTTTGACATAACAGTGCATACACTCCCTCCCCCCCCCCCCCCCCTGCACAACCTTTCCCCTAGCCTCAAAATGCTGTTTGATAGGATACCATCAGTGGAATATTAATTTTAACAACTATTCACTGAAGTGGAGGTGGTTAGTGCTGAGGTGTATAAAAAAGTGTCTTGGTAAATATCCACCACTGGCCACCAACAATGAAGTGAACAGTTGTTTTAGAACATACTAAAACAGTGAGATAATATAGAACAAAAATTGATGATTTTTAACTCATTTCTTCCTGTCAACTTTACAATTTTCCTGCTAAAATTGCTTGGAGGTGAATAGCACTTGTTATCCCGAGTTTCAGTTAAGCCAATCAGAGCGTACCAACAACACTATCAACTGTTTTAGTGACTAATATATATTATAAAATGTTCCAAAAAAATACATGAACAAATTTGAACAGACATTGTTAAATAATAATAATAATAAAAATAATAATAATAATAATAATAATAATAATAATAATAATAAGTAATAGTAATTGGACTGAGTGTAGTACAATTCAGGGAGTAATTGGGTGAGTAATTTCAAATCGGCCGAGCGCGTAGCGCGAGGATGATTTGAAATTATGAGCATGATTACCCCTGAATTGTACGACACAAAGTTCAATTACTAATTAATCGAATCAATAACAAAATTCGAGATTAAAAAGTCTCTGTGGAATTTTTTGTACTCAAAACATAAAGGTTATTTTCTATCAGTTTGAAAGCAGGAAGAAACAGCAAGAAAAAAAAAACATTTAAGTGCACCTGATTGACGCACACACAACGTAGGTGTCCAGTTACAGCTATCCAATTACAAAAAGTTGTAATTGGATAGCTGTAATTGGACATGCCTGCCAATTACGTAAGAAATAGGCGCGTGGATGACCAATCACAATCGAGAATTTTGTTATTGATACGATTATAATAATAATAATTAAAGGGAATATGATCATCGCAGTTATGCAGTAACTGAATGAGTTGAGTGATATACCCAATGATTTACTACCCAACCTTAAATTAAAACAAGAGGCTCCTAGCAGCCTATACTCATGCGCATGCGTAAGTAAGTTAAGACGATGATAAGAAGATAAGAAGATGAGAAGAAGATGTCCGACATGGCAAAGAGTACTCCTTTCATTCAGTCATCGTTCCTGCAAACCACGTTGTTTACTATTGATTGTTTTGGAAATGAAGGCTGTACCACAATTAAGGGAATGATTCTTCTATGTCTTATATATACCAAACATGAATATTGCTAATGTAAGTAGGGTTGTAGGAGACGCTGTCGTGACACTTGAGTAACGCTCTTTTACTGAAAGTGAGAGTAGCCGGAAGTCACTAAACAGGAAGTGCAGTGGCAAAGCTATGAAACGGAAATGTGCAATTTAAAATATGCGTGCATAAATTTGCATGCAAAATCGTGAGACAAAAAATAAAAATAATAAAAATAACAAGAAAAACGGAGCCGAAAACCTTACCTCATGCGCGAAGCGGCATGAGGTAAGGTTTCAGCTCCGTTTTTCGTAATATTTCAAAATTGTCCAAAATATCACTCGCCGAAGCGGCTCGTGATATTTTGGACAATTTTGAAATATTACTTGCGGTATTATTACCAAATATCACTACAACTCATCCTATTACCTATACTAATAACAATGAATACTAATAATAACAATAATAATAGTGATAATTAATAAAGCCTTTATTTATCGACGGTGGCACTTGATAGCTAAAAAGATAACAAACTTATGGCCCTCACTGCAACTAATAAATTAATAATAATGAAAACAATTTATATTGTGTGTTACATTTGAATATGTTCACATGCATATTTAATTAAAATATAATGAAAAGCAAAGAAACCAATGGAATCATTGTCTGTTAGTACTATTCATCCAATTAAAACCACCCTGACTACTTAGGAAATTAACACAATTCGAACTTGGAAAGATTCTAACCTTGTGTTGTGTTCAAGCTCAGGCAAACACTTCTGTAATCTCTGCCATACTGGTTGCACACGGCACAAGAATACAGACCTCTGTCAGCTGGTGTCACATTGTGAATTATAAGAAAAGAAACATGTTTTCCCTCTTCAGTGTCAGCCTTAATTGTGTATTTTGAATTTTTGTCAATTAACGTGAAGTTCCCATGATCGATGTCCAGAGTAGCGTAAATAGAATCGTCTTTTTCTTTGCTCCATTTTATCCAGTCAAATTGGGGTGAGTCTATACTTCCTTCAAATCTTTCCTGCAGACACTTAAATGTTGCAATGTCATTTACCCTGACAGTGATGTTGACAAGATTCTTGTGAGAGATCTTGGGAGCAAATCTGTTACCTGAACCTGCAAAGGATAGTATGGAATGATTTGATTGTGGGGCTTGCCACCAAATCACACCTGTGTTGGCTGACAGATGGTTACTACTATGGAAAAAAAGTGTCAGCCAACATTCGGCTGACAGTTGGCCGACAGTTGGTGGAGGTGAGCTTTTCTTCACTTTTACCCAAGCTTATAGTCTGAGTAAGGAATAAAATGGCTTGATTAACTGAGCGACGAGCCAGTTCTTAAAATACCCTCTTTTTTTCCCTGTCGGGTCACCTGCCCCTGGAATCACTTTTGCTGCAGCCAACACTGTACCTGGTTAATACTTCCGGTTTTCAGAAATGGCGTAATCAGTGATGTCAGCAACTATAATTCCAATATTAACCATTCTAATTTCGACGGAATTGTTAAAAATTAAATCTCTAATTTTCAGATGTGATCTATTTCTGGTAAAAGGAAAGCGGATTGAATTTTTCTAACCAAATCAATTGTCAAACAGTTGAGTTCAGATCGAATGAATCATTGAACAAAACACGTCCCGTCAAGTCACAGAACTGCTGAGTAAACAATTTTCAAGCATCACTCCGTGGAGTCCTGTTCAAATTCCACACATTTGATCGATCATGTTGATATTGATAATTTATTCAAAACCCCATGACCGATTCTCCAAAATGCCTGTGTTTAAACAATCCTGATTCCTTGTAGTAGGTGGTTTCAAGGATTTTAAAGCGAAAAAAATATACAAAGTTCTAAACTTATTTTTTTTTAACAGTACCGAGCCGATCAGAGAAAAAAATATAGGCCTGAAATTGTAGCATACTAAATAAAGGAAGGACAATGTTATTTTTGTGGGGGATGGGAGCAGGGGGCGATGTTGATCATGAATTTTTTCCGTCTTGATGTTGTGCAAGAACTTTTTCGGGATTGTTCCATACCTTTTTTCCTTTGGCTCGCTGTGCATTATTTTTCAGTCTTTACTTTTGCTGTACAGAAATTTTTTTTAGTAATTGCCCATCCCCCCTCCCCCACCCCCCTCTAAACAATAAAATGGTCCGTCCTTAAGGAGTGCTTGAAGCGGGCTGTGGAATGTAAATGTAAATGTGGACTGGACTGTAGATATTGATAGATTCTAGATTGTATATTGTGGATTGCTAATATAAAACTCTAAAATGAAAACCGGGTGGAAACTGAGACCAAACGAGCCAGTTTTGAAGCCCATTGGCTACTTGTTTTCATCTTAAAAGAGGCACAGTGTCACTGGGATTTGGTATCATTTCAAAAACTAAAAACTGTTTGTATTTTCAACAGAAACAGAAAAATAAAACGCTTCAAATGTCTGAAGTCGTTTACCACGTGATCTACTTATACGTTATTACAACTAAAATGCAAATGCAAATCGTTGTGCAGTGTGAAAAACGAAACAAGCGACTTTACTTACCGCTACTTGATTTTTGAATGAATACCATGGAGTAAAAACACTTAAGCTTAAATTGTATTTTTTTCTTCCTCAATAAAAAGCATTAAGCTTATTTCCTTTAGGAAATAAAAAGCCACTAGAAATAAAAATCACTGATACGGACAGGCAAATTTATTCATATTTCAATCAACTAATATTTACTGTATATACGTAAATACTAATCTGGATTTATCCTAAAGAAATTCTTTACAGGCAAACACCTTGCCTGCAGCATAATACACTGAAGTGGCAAGTTTCAAGCAGTAAATGGCGGAAGACTTAGAAATACTTTTTGCCAACATCGTGCGTGTTATCACTGCCCACTGCAATTAGTCTACGTAAGTGTAATTAATTTCCACAGCTGCACTATATTAAGGTTTGCCTTGATGCAAATTTCTCTCTTTTATGCTTCAGTATCTGAAAGTGTTTATACGACGAGGGCACGACTGATATCAAATCTGGTTGAGGCTTCTTGCTGTTTAGATAGAGCTTTCAATCCGGCCGGAAGCGCCTACAAACGTTTGCGATCGATGCATGTACTAATGATTTTACCCAGCTGTATTTGTATAAGTCAGCTAATCATCGCTCCGCTCTGCACTTTCCTATAATGCTTAACACTAAACCCTTGTAGCTTACAGTTTTGAAACTTAGCATCCCTGATGCATCTTCCATGCTCTTCATGGCAAACAAGTGAAAGCTGCGAACGGTCTGGACTGTCTGTCTGAGCATTAGCTGTTAAAAAATAACAGGAATCGCTGTGTCATGATCATAATAACCATTTCAATGCTGAAGAAACGCACAGAATTACATTAGGTCTTTAGCTTAACATACTGAAGCTGTGACTATAATTCAATTCTGTAGAAGAAAGTTTTATTAAGGTTATTAATGGCAAGACGTAACTAAGATAGCGTAAGACGGCAAGGAAGCGTGCGTTTACCTTGCAGTCCACGCTTGTTGTGGTAGCCCACGAATACAGTCGCGTAAAACCATAATAGGTACACGATACGTTTGTTGGCCATTTCAATTTTCCTTCGCCTTGTTAATGTTTCAGTTTAGTTGCTAAATAAGGGCATCATCTCTTTGTCGTCCCTTTTAAAATACCTCTGCGACAAAGCGCTCGATGTTTTAATGTAAATCCGTTCTTTCCTTTTCAGTGAGCATCCGGTTGAGTTACTGCATGTGTCACGTAAGCACTTGTCAGTAAAACGTAAATCGATTGGCCAAATAGATCTCAACCTGGCAGATAGACAAAGCGAGCCAGAATCGGGCGCAAAATTTCTATCTAAAGGCTGTATGAACCACAACTAGAGCTGCAAGACCAGCTGATAAAATGCAATTTTCCAAAAGACCATTGTTCCTAGTTTATTGCACGTCCTGCATGTTCATTGGGTATTTTGTGGCCGGAGGCGTAAGTGCAATGACGTTAACACCTCATGAAAGGAACCGCTTAAGAGGCAACGATTTTATAGCAAATCAAAGGATTTTAGGATGAAAGAATTAAATCCGTGGTTATTGTATTCAGGAGTTAAAATTCTCACGGCTGGAAAGAAAGAAACCGAAACGATTTTTTTTTGTGAACACCGTACGTGCTGTGTAACGGTTGATAGGGCAAATACTGTTGAGGAACAACCAACTGAACTGTGACCGGGAACTACCGTATTAATTTATTCCTAAAGTTACGACCCCGTTTAATACTTTTTCGGATTCAGGCAAAAGGATGGTAAAAAAAACGATCAAAAGACTATACAGTCGCATGCTAGTTACTTTCTGTACTTTCATAGTAATGTACCAGTCAAATCCAAGACCGCCCATCCCCCCCCCCCCCGGGCATTTGACTTTTTTAAAAAAAATTGGTCAAATTCCCCACTATGTGGGCAGTTTATACGGTCAAATGCCCCACCGGACAGGGCTTCACAGAGCGTCAAATGCCCCACCGTCCGGGCAAGGGGTTTTTAAAGTAACTAGTTAAAGGAATTTTTACAACGTTTCACACCTTTTAATGTAACAATTTATACAAATTTTTATTTATACAGTAAGCCCACATTGGACAAGCCTTTTCAAAAATGCAGAGATGCACCAACAAAGCAGATAATATAACTCAATATATGCAATAAACAGATTATAAACCAATTGGAACAAATCCACAAATAAAACATTCTTTTTAAGGAAAAACTGGAGATAACTCTACTGATAACAAAATGAAATTGAAAGCCAATGTATACTTGTTGTTCATGTAGCTTTCACCCTTATTAGCTGTGCTTATAGGTCATCTGGAAAGGCTAATACCTTTTTTTACCATAACTGTAAAATTTCCTGTGCGCTTTCATGGCGACGGAATATTATAAAATCAAGAGAAAATAATTGGACTCTCTTGATAAAATATGACTATAAAAATTACTTTACCTTTCGATACGAGCTCGGAAAGTTTCCTGCTAAAACACCTTTCCGGATTTCCTTGTCTGAGCTCCACACTTTAAACAAAGGCATCTGAACTCCAGAATAAGAGTCAACCAAGCCAACAGACACAACAGCAAAACCACGTGGAAACTACCGGAAAAGAATGCATTACGAACCTTGCGACCGCTGACCTGCGTTTTTGTCGAAGTCAAATGCCCGCCCCGTCGGGCCTCGTTTCGCGTCAAATGCCCCACTATG
Source organism: Cladopsammia gracilis (assembly GCA_022457155.1). Lineage (NCBI taxonomy): Eukaryota > Metazoa > Cnidaria > Anthozoa > Scleractinia > Dendrophylliidae > Cladopsammia > Cladopsammia gracilis. Next base: position 192,218 of record JAJGOT010000388.1, read on the forward strand.
CGGAGCTAAACCACTCGTCAAATTCCCGGGGTATGCCCGGGAAAGGGGGGATGGGCGCTCCTGTATTTGACTGGTACAGAAGTTGATGAAATGATGTGACTGGTACATAAGTCATGAAATGCAGAGACATATTTAGAATGAATCTGTTGTAGAATTAGAGTCAAACGTTTTTCACCCTAGTTATTGTATGGGATTTTCATAAACACAGGAATCGATTGTTTGGTATTCGTTGTAAACTAATAGGAGACTATGCGGGGGATTTGAACTCCGATCATTTTTTTCTGTTCAAATGCCCGACCCCAGAGACGTTATCACTGGTCAAAAGAGTGCAAATTCCCCATCCCCCCTTCCAGAAAAAGGTCAAGGCATTGGTCAAACAAGAATTAAAATAGGGCGGATATACGGGAATAAAGTTGTAAAACTTGAGGCAAGAAGCAACAACTTCAAAATGTAGCGTCTGTTTAATAGAAAAATGTCATAACAAAACGCAAAAAACGGCCCGATGGGCTCTTTAAGCAACAAAGTTTCACCGATTTCTTACCTTCTTCACGGAAACCAGAGCAGCCGAAGCAGCCTCCATTTTGATTTCTGCTGGTCACCCGTTCTCTGTGCACCGAAAACCCAAAATGACGTCGATGGAGCCCATGCCACTAACAATTAAAGTCAAAAGTCCCGACCCCCAGGACTCAACGAATGATCAAATGTCCCTACCACGGGCAGACTTGTTATGTCAAATCCCCCGCCTACACCCCCCCCCCCCCCCTGCGGCTTAACATTGATAGGTGCATTACGATCATTACGGGGAAACAAACTAAACGACAAACTGAATAAATACAGTAGTGTCTAATATTTTGCTTTGCAAAACTGAAAACTACTTCAGGCCAGTTCAGGGGCTAAAATATCCTGAGTACCAGAGATTTTAATTTTATTTCATTTTAGTGAAAACCGGCGTGCGAGCAGCGAAGCCGCGAACGAAGCGCAATGCACCGAGAACGGGAGCTTCTTCTAATGGCTCCGTTTATAATTCCATGCTCGCTTATCCCCCCCTCGGGGGGGGGGGGGATTTGTCTCGGTGGGGTCTTCTAATACGTACAAATCCCTTCGGTGGGGCTTCTGAGAGACTGTAAATGCAAGCTTTCTTTCCGCCATCTTTCGTTCGCACGTGGAAGCACATGCAGGGGTGGTAGTCCATGAGCCAAACCCGAAAAATTAGACATTTAGTACCAAATATGGGGCAAATTCTATCATGCAATTTTGAACTTCCCTATGCCTCTAGTTTATATTAATATGTGATAGCCCTTGCAGTTTTGCAGCCTTCACTACTTTTTTTAGCATTTTTGTATAGTAACTTGGACCGATTCTATGTGAAGTATTGAATCATTCTATATACCTTTCTCTAAATAAGTCATAAAATTGTGTTCAAATTCAGTTCACATTAACAAACTGCTACTTGCATTTGCTGGAACGTGTAATAATCAATTTTTCTGTATTCACGAAACCTATTCATTCTATTTATAGAGCTGTCTGTTGCCATGGCAATGGGATATTATAGAAACGATTTGATAAAAAATGAAAGGCTGATAAACGGTACGGAAACGACTATATTTGTAAAATATCCAATATTTCGAAAGGCACAGCCTCTCTTCTTCACGGTCTTACAGATGATAACTCGTAAGGCAAAAAAACGTTATAATTTTAAATTTGAGAGCTATATATATATATATATATAGCTCTATAAATAGAATGAATGGTTTCGTGAATGCAGAAAAATTGATTATTACACGTTCCAGCAGAATATAAGTAGTAATTTGTTAATGTGAACTGAATTTGAGCACAATTTTATATGACAGCTATATGATACAATATGATATAATATATTTATAAAATTGTGCTCAAATTCAGTTCACATTAACAAATTACTGCTGATATTTTGCTGGAATGTGTAATAATCAATTTTTCTGCATTCACGAAACCATTCATTCTATTTATAGAGCTGTCTGTTGCGACGGCAATGGGATATTGTAGAAACGATTTGATAAAAAAGCAAGGCTGATAAACAGTACGGAAACGACTATATTTGTAAAATATCCAATATTTCGAAAGGCACAGCCTTTCTTCTTCAGGGTCTTACAGATAATAACTCGAAATGCAAAAAACGTTACAATTTTAAATTTGAAAGCGGGCGGGGAATTAAATATGATACTGTAACAGCATAAGCTGAATTGACAAAGTAAATGCTAATACCGTTAATAACGAAGCAATAGAAATAAGAAAAACACGCAACACGACACCACAGTAAATATAAGTAATGGAAACTGAGAAAAGATGTCATGTTTCATCTCTGCTTTTACGGAGAAACATAAAATTATTTCTGAAAAGTAAGACTACATTCAGTGGCCGACACTTGAAACCACGATCGCCTCCATCGTTCACCCTACACAATCTACGACACTTTCACTCTCTAATGAAATCTTCCTCTGTTCTTTCACCCAGCAAAATAACACATTGCACAATAATGGTCAATAATTTAACTAATCAACCTGCCAAATATTTTCTTTTAGAGTGGTCTAAAATGCTCAACATTGAACGACAGTCCTATGAGGTAAATAAATATTCAGGATGGTTCTTATCTAATGTATAATCGCAAAAACACTTCAAACAGAAGTTTCTAGAATTTTATAGAAGAGGTATCCATTTGTGACCATGAATCACCTCCACGAGTAACAACCCTCCCGTCCCGTTCCACTATCTCAAAGAAATGCTCAGCTGTATCCTGAAAGAAAACTCGTTCCAATTCAATGGAGAAAGTTACCTCCAAATTCATGGACAGCCATGGGTACAAAAATGACAGTAGCATTTGCCGTTTTTTTTTATGGCAAACATTGAAACGAAAATACTGAGCCAAAGCAAAATAAAAGCTACAGTATATGGAAACGTTTCATCGATGACGTTTTCTCTTCATAGGACATTGACAAACAAGAAATATATCTATTTCTTGAACAAGAAAACAAATTCCATCCCACAACTGATAAATTTTACAGCTGAAATTTCAGAGAAGGAAATTACATTCCTTGACACGGCTGTATATATGAGAACGATTCCAACAGGAGTCTATCCTTGACATAAAAACTCATGGGTCATGGTGCGAGTCATTTACTCGTCAGACTTTGAGAAAAGTTTCTCTCTTTGCGGTATGCAAGTAGTGGTAGCTGGGGAAAGATACTTTTGCATCGGGATGAGAGAGTTAAGATTTGTTGGTGATCTGATATTATTTTTAAGCTTTGGAAGGGCCGGGTTATAGGTGACGATCAGAGGTACCCTGTCTATATTGCCTTTGGTGTCATTGCGAAGTGCCTCTTTCCTTCTGGTTAGTCTCGCTTTCATGATGGATTCCTTTATAAGTTTGTTCTTGTACCCACGTTCAAGGAAGATGCTGTGAAGTTCAGTCTTGTGCTCTATTTTTGAAGTACTCGTTTTTAGAGCAGATACGGCGTAGTCTGAGAGCAAGGCTTTATGGTATTGCCGTTTTGGTGTGTCGCGGATGACAGCTTGGCCAGTTGACATATTGATGGGTGTCCGTTTGTTTGGTGTAGAGGTCAATATGAATTTTGCCATTGTCTAAAATTATTTGTACGTCAAGTAAAGGAATAGCCTGCGAGCAAGCTCTCGGGCTCGGGTTTGGAGGAGGGGAGAGGGGGGAGGGAAAAAGGGGGAGGGGGTGGGGGAGGTAAAGGATCTCGCTCCCCCGAACCCCAAACCCGAAACCCCGAGCGCTTGTTAGCAGGCTAGGAAAAGAACAGTAGTGGGTGATATTGTTTGTTCGAACGTGATGTGTGGGTCAAAATCGTTGCCCTCTTCGAAACGATTTGATAAAAAAGAAAGGCCAATAAACGGCACGGAAACGACTATATTTGTAAAATATCCAATATTTCGAAAGGCACAGCCTTTCAGTCTTCTTTAGGGTCGTAAGATAATAACTCGTAAGGCAAAAACGTTACAATTTTAAATTTGAAAGTGGGCGGGGGATTAAGTATGATACTAATATATATGTTGTGGTTAGGCTAACTTTTTTCAAGTTGCACTTCATTGAGACCCAGTCCGTCAATGACTAGAGACACTAATCTACAGCTTTGATATATTTTGTGATAATTTAGCACACCACTGGAGCTTTATTTTTCGGTTTCTGATCATACAATATCATTTTTTGCTTTTTAAAAATAATTAATGACACCAAATCTCCGCGATACTTCCCCTTTAATGATGCTCATCAGGCAACTACTAAAGATGAAAAATGGCTATAAACTTACCAAAAATCGCGTACAAACCATATTTGAGCCGTTCTTATAGCTCAACGAAGCAAAAACACTGCGTCAGAAAATGACGTTTCTAGTAAACTCGAGCCTTCAGTGTTTTAGAACAGCAGAACTTTCGACGGTAACCCCAAATATGGAGTCACGAAATCCTATGGCTCGTTTATATGCTGAAAATCACTCAAAAACGTAAACATTCTCAGGAGTCAATAGGTTAAAGTTTATCGGATCCAGGCCTACACGACGTTTCCTTGCGATCGCTGCGATCACATGGAAACCCGAGGTCTCAGCGATCGCAAGGATCGCAAGAATCGTAGCGATCGTCGATCGTAACGATCACTGCGATCGTTGCGATTATATGGAAACCAGGCTTAAGGTAAAGGTCGGAAGCACATGAATTAATTAAGATTGACGACCCAGCTATTTTTCAATTTTAGCAATTTTCAAAAACAGTATTGCGCGACCGTCTGCACAGTACATTTAGACCGTACAAAAGTTCGCAAAAACAACTTTTTCTCGGTCTAGAATAACTAGTATGAATTATTTCCGAATAAAATACACCTGTTGCGTATCAAAAATTGCCTGAGAAACTGATTTGGAAATCAAAATTGCAAAAAATACACAAACATATTTGCATATATAAAGGCGACGCGAGTGAAGTTAGAACTATAAAATCCAAATCTTGTTTTGTTTACATAAAATCGCTTTTCAACCTATGTAATGAATGAAAAAACACATAAAAATGGACAACACAATCTTCTTTCAAAAAATGTTATTCAAATCTCCATAAGTTGATGTTTAAAAGCAAAACGCGAACCATTTGTAACGCATCGAGGCCGAGCTGTAGTCTTCAGTGGAAGAAACCATGAAACGACTGAATTTGAGCACGTTTTGTAAAAAACTCTCCAAAAACTAACAAGAAAATAAAGAAAAAGTCAATCAGAGATCGATATCAACATAAATTGCCATCGAAAAATGTAATTTGTTTTACCTTTAAGAAATTCTTTACATCTCCGCTTCTTCAGTTCTGAAATCCGAACTGACAAACATCTCCCGGCATTGATTAAAACGTATGAAGTTCCGCGAAGCAAGATTTTATCCCTGAAAGCTCTTCTTTTTTCACTATAGCGGCTTCTGAGTATTCCTTAATTAATATCCCTGTCTTGAGTAGCAAACCGCAAAAAAATGCAGGGAAATAACGACTGTAATTTGAACTGGTTTTCTCCGCTAAACAGAGCAAAACAAAGCGTCGATTACATGACAGAAAAACTGAACATTTTAAAGCACTTATAAAGGGTTGTCACACATCACCCATTGCAGATCATATGACTTCAACGGGCCACAACATAAATGGGATCATTTTTAAATTTTAACAACTGGGCGATCGGATATCCATTGTAGAATTAAGGAGACATTATTGATTAAGGATTTAAAACCAGCTTTAAATGAAAATGTGGGTAGTGAGAAACGTTTTCTTTACTAGCCTTGTATATACGTTTATATTTTCTAGCAGACTTTAAGATAGGTCTGTATATTATCACTTTTTCACTATTTTCATTTCTTTTAAATTAGGTTCCAGTCTTACTCCATAGCATTTAAATTTTATTGTACTATATCCAACCGTCCTGCTCCGATTGGGATCATCACCTTATCGTGGTAGAGCAGTTTGTGTGTCTCAATGACCCCTAGAGCTATGTCGGCGGGAGTCTTGAACTCCTGGTAGGGCCACCCATACCGAACAGGTCAAAGGGTAGAGACCAGACAAAGAGGGATCCTCTGGCCCTCCAGGTTGGGGGTTGGGCGCAGGGCTAACGACCCTGCCCCGTAAAAAAACTAAATGTTACAGAAACCGGAAGCGTTTACAATGTTACAATGCAACCTGGAGGTACTGCTACTGGGACCACAATGACGCTCTTGGGTCAAAGCCGACGGGAAGCCCAAAGACCGATAGGCCCCATAGTAGCCACCAAGAAACAGACAACCATTGGTTGCTGGAATGTAAGGACTATGGCAGAAGCAACACGGACGGCGCAAGTGGTCAAAGAAATGGCGAATTACGGAATCGAAATATTGGGTTTAAGCGAGACGAGATGGAATGGGATGGGTTCAGTAACTCTGCAGGGTGGTGAAAAAGTGGTATATGCAGGAGATGACGAAGTGAGACAGGGAGGAGTGGCAATCATGAAGAGTGCAAGGAACAAGAGAGCTCTAATGGAATGGACGCCGATAAGCAAGAGAATTATCAAGGCATGATTCTACTCAAAATATAAAAAGCTGACAGTGATACAAACGTATGCACCAACGAATGAAGCGGCGGACGAGGAAAAGGATGAATTTTACAATCAACTTCAAGCTCTCAAGCTGCAGTAGACATGATATAATTGTGGTGATGGGGGATCTAAACTCAAAGGTACAACATTGGGGTAAAAAATAGGTTTGAAGCCCTAGGAGACATAGAAGATCCGGAGGAAGAACATGAAAAGATCTTAGAGATGTATAGAAATGCTGCAGAGAAAGTTATCGGGAGTACAAAAAAGCAGAGTAAGATATGGATAGGAGACAAAACATGGAAAAACGTCAAGGAGAGGAAAGAAGTAAAACTCAAAATGGAAGGTGCTAGATCGGAACGATTAAAGCAGAGATGGAGGAAGGAATATAGTGCGAAAGACAAGGAAGTGAAATAGAGTGCTAGAGAAGATAAGAGGAATTGGTTAGAAGAGAGGGCTGCAGCAGCAGAAAAGGCTGCCGAGAATGGTAGAAGTAGGGGGCTATACAGCATAACCAAAACAATTGTTGGGGAACGGAAAAGGCAAGAAGTAGGTGTGAAAAACAAACAAGGGGAACTTAAGACAGAACCGCAAGAAAAACTGCAGAGATGGGTAGAGCACTTTTGTGAGATATTAAACAGGGATGATCCAACAAATCCGGTGCAGGAATATAGTAGAGAAGAAACGGACGAGATTGAGGAAATTGACCTAGGAAGATGGAGAGTCCAAGAAGTTAAGAACGCACTGAAGAACACAAAGACAGGCAAAGCAGCAGGAGTAAATGGGGTGGGTCCAGACCTACTAAGAGCTGACTTGGAAGGTACGGCAAGTAGACGAACTAGATGTTATAACAAGCTTTGGGAAACTGAGAGGTGGCCGAAAATATGGAAGAAAGGTGATATACGCGATTGTAACAATTGGAGAGGAGTGACCCTACTACCCGTCATTAGTAAGATATTCTGTAGGATGATGTTGGAGAGGATTAAGATAGGTGTGGACAAGAAGCTTCGAAAGGAACAGGCTGGGTTTAGAGCGCAGAGAAGCACAACTGAACAGATCTTTATATTGAGGAACATCTTAGAGCAGGCAAATGAATGGAGGGCGGGTTTGTACATTCACTTTGTAGACTTTGAGAAAGCCTTCGATTCGGTACACAGAGAAAGCTTATGGAACATCATGAAGAGTTATGGGATACCAAGCAAAATGGTGAGAGCGATTGCAGACATATATGAGGACTTCGAGTGCACAGTTATTGATGGAAGTGAAACATCAGATTGGTTCAAGATCAAGTCCGGAGTAAAACAGGGATGTGTGATGTCGGGGTTTTGTTCCTATTGGCTCTGGATTGGATCATGAGAAAGACAACAGCAGACAAGAGAAGAGGGATACCGTGGAATTTCACCACAGTATTGGAAGACCTGGATTTCGCAGACGATATCGCCTTGCTGTCATCCAGGTTTAATGACTTGAACGAGAAGACTAGGAGACTGACAGACGAAGCAGCTAGAGTAGGCCTTAAGCTAAATGCAAGAAAGTGCAAAACACTGAGGACTGAATATGCTAACAACAAGGAGAGTATCGCGGTGAATGGCGAGGAAGTTGAAGATGTTGAGGAGTTTTCATATTTGGGAGCTACCGTAGACAAAGAGGGTGGGGGCAGTAAAGATATCAAGAACAGACTACAGAAGGCTCGTGGTGCATTTAAGAGGCTAGGGAAGGTATGGAAAGCCAGAGGAATAGGAAGAAAAACCAAGATACGTCTATTCAAGACCTTAGTTCGACCGGTTCTGCTATATGGCTGTGAAACCTGGAAGATCACAAAAGCCGACGAACGAAGACTCAACAGTTTCCAATGTCAATGTCTGAGAAGGATTCTGAGGATCAGATGGCAGCAAAGAATATCTAACAACAGAGTAGTGGAGATGGCAGACATCAACAACATCAGTTGTGAGATACGACGGACAAGGTGGAATTGGCTAGGACATGTACTAAGGAAAGAAGACGAGAATGATTGTTTTACAGCATTGGGGTGGGCACCCGAGGGACGGAGAGCAAGGGGGAGACCGAAGACAACATGGAGAAGGACGGTTGAAAAAGAGAGGGAGAGAGCGGGATGGACAAGCTGGAATGTGGCGAAAGCAGCGGCCCGAAACAGAGAGCATTGGTCAGAAAGCGTGACGGCCTTATGCGCCTACTGGCGCGATGAGACATGATGATGATGATATCCAACCGTCACCAGTGATCAGATGTTTGTTGAAGCATACGAAACGTCGTCCGAAATCAAAGTTTTTTTACAACATGCGTTGTTTTGTCATGTTTATAACAACAGTGCGTATTTTATTTCTATACTACCGACGTTATAAGTTAGTGCTACAACAATGGTATCAAACAAATGCCCAATCATTGGTGAACGAGTTGTGGTCTCTTACGATGTAACAGGTTACCATAGTAACAGTATAACCTGTTAAAAACACCCTTAATTTTAGCTTTACGTGCTTATAACTAAAAACCGAGCTGGATGATCCTCATTTCTTATTATTGAATTGTTATTGGCATGTTAAGAAACATTTTTGCAGATTTTTAAAAAATTCTGTACATAGGGTTCATAGACAGTTTGCATAGAACTTTTTTAAACTTTGCAAAAAGTTGTATCTTAATGTACCAATTATAATTACAATTCGATAATAAAAAATGGGGGTCATCCAGCTCGTTTTTTAGTTACTGAGCACGCAAAGCTAAAATTTAGGGTGTTTTTAACAGGTTATACTGTTACTATGGTAACCTGTTACATCATAAAAGAGACCACAACTTGTTCACCAATGATTGGGCATTTGTTTGATACCATTGTTAGAGCATCAAATGATAAAGAATTATACTATTGATCCATCAAAGTATAGGTGATGGACAATCCTGGGAACTATTTCTAGCCACCTTAAAAAGCAATGAAGTCAGTAAAAATCGACAAAATATGACACGCATTCCACAGTCCATAATCCACAGAAGTCCAGTCCCGAAATTCAATCCGTTGTCTGCAGTAACGACGCCGTTTTGCCGTGTTTTTCTATTGTTCTATTTTTTTAAAAAAAAGTCTTGAAATTACTCACCACAGGCAGCGAGGACTGCTCCGACACAGGCATTGCAAAGAATCGGCAGTAAAAAAGGGAATAAATTGACAATATGTTTACCAGCGCGAGAGATCGATGTTTGGCATTTTTGCCTCGGAAGAACTGATTAAAAATAATAAGCGATTCACATTCACATAAAAGCCACTCTATGCCTTATGAAGGATAAGATATGGGTGAAAAAATTTTGCATAAGGCATAGGGCGAGATTAAACACGAATTTGCCAGCGCCGCTGAAGGGGAGGAGGGTGGGGAAACTTGTAGAAACGATCCAGTCGAGTAGACTTGCGAGAAGATAGAGATTTTGCATGCAAGGGCGTATAAAAGGTCTTGAAAATCTCCCTAGGGACTTTTCTGGCCTATAGAATGCCTGCCACGAGAGCACGTTGTTATCTGATCATTCAAAACGACATACGGCGGCTTTTACGCGAATGAGAATAGTTCCTCCTTTGGAAATTGCCTTTGAAATGGACAAAGAAATTTCTATTATAAATTCCGGGAGAAAGGTAACTAGATAGTTCGTCGGCTTTAGGATGTCCTTGCAAGATGGGTTCCCAAGCGGCAAGATGATTACGGAGGTTTCCCGCGACGAATTGGTTAGCATTTCTAAAAGGGATTCGGGTAGGGTTAGCGTAAATTTATCCTGATGCCACGGACTCGATAGAAGGGAGTGGCCCGACCCAGCTGTGGGGCTTTCCCTCCCAGTTACACCAAGCCAAAGCCAAAGTCGAAGAATGATTTGCAGCGTCGCTGATCCGGTTTGAAAAATCCAACTGAGAGGAGATGTATAGGAAAAGAACGATTTTGTATGTGAGGGAAGGTCGGGAGGGAACCCCACAGCCAAGTCTAGCCAGGAATCCGTCCAAAGACTGGAAAAGGGGTGTGTTTAGGGATCCCCCCTGGACACGACTCGACTGTGGAGAGGAATGATGGGAAGGGAAACAAAAGGGAAAAACAACTTGAGCATGCACCATGTGTTTATGAGTGAAAACAAAACGGGACAAACACATCAACTTCGCATATTTGCATCTTCGATGTACAAAGCGTGCAAATGATAATAAAAACGCAAGGGAGTACTAAAAATTATAATGGTGAGACGAAAAGCATTTGGGATGCAGAACAGGTTAGACAAAAAACCTGAACATAAAAACAAATTAAACAACAAAGGCAAAACAGGATAAAGGGATATAAAACTTCGGTTCCAAAACGTGACAGGCCTAGCACAAATCCTGCTCGTCGCTAAAAGCATTTTAGCCCAGCTTTAGAATAAGTCTACCCCAAGTACGTGTCTGTAAGATTTTTCCGTTCAGATCAAAATAAAGATATAACAGGGCTGTTGTTCTAAATGTTGATCTTAGGAAAAAAGCTCTCGCTGTGATACTGACTAGAAGAATTTACGTTTTCCAGAGCCGTTTAGAATATTTAGTTACGCCGTCATTTCAGTGTTTGCTAGCTCTTAACGTAACAGTAGAGTTTCTTTGGCTCAATTTGAAAGAGTTGCAAGATCAGTAGTAGCCGCTTATAGGAATTATTCGCTGCTTAAGATCAGTTCCAAATTCGGTTCAAATTTGGAGCCCCAAATTTGCTACATATTTGCTCAACTTGCAAACCTGAGTAAATCCATTTTTTCGTCCAGTGGAAGGTCTGATCACTGAAGTAGAATGTCTATCTGCCCTTAAAAGATTCCAACGTAATAAGACCCCTGGTACCGACGGTTTATCAGCTGAGTTCTATCTTTGTTTCTAGAATGAGATTTCCAGCCCTTTGATTGACTGTCTCAATCATGGAGCGTTACTGGGAGAACTTTCTATCTCCCAGAGACAAGCTAAGGAATTATTTCTTTGATCCCGAAAAAAAAAAAAGGACCATCTGCTTCTTAAAAACTGGCGCCCCATTTCACTCTTAAACACAGATTACAAAATTGCAACTAAATGCATTGCAAAACGGCTGGAGAAAGTTCTTCTTCATCTTATAGGAAGAGATCAAACAGGCTACATCAAGGGTAGATTCATAGGCGAAAACATTCGTCTAATTTCTGATATTATCAATCAATATGAAAAAGAAGAAGGAATGATTTTCTTTCTAGATTTTGAAAAGGCATTTGACTCCTTGGAATGGGACTACCTATTTAAAGTGCTCGATGCAATGAACTTTGGCCCAAGCTTCCGTAACTGGATCCACACATTTTATCATAATATCTCTAGCTGCGTTGTAAATAATGGGCATGCACGCATCAGAATTCTTCTCCCTACAAAGAGGGGTGAGACAAGGGTGCCCTCTCTCAGGGTTGGTTTTTGTTCTTGCTGTAGAACCTCTCGCTAATCAGATTAGGATCACTAAACTTCGTTTGTATGCCGATGATACCACTGTTTATATTCGTGACGATTCCTCTGCTGTGTCCTTATTTTCTCTGTTGAACAATTTGGCACCTTTTCCGGACTGAAAATAAACAAGAGGCTAGCTGGTAGCCTGTACTCATGCGCTTGCATAAGAGCGTTTTATGGTTTATTTTAACTGGGTCACGCACCCGTTCCCTCTCAACGAATTTTGCGTGACATGTAAGTCTTGTTTTGTTTACATATTATCAGATATCATTTATTACGACTGAATTTACAACTGAATTTAAACACGTTTTATGAGCATTTTTCTAAATCTAGCGACAACACAAAGAAAAATTCAATCACAAATTGATATCAACATAAATTCCCATCGAAAAATGTAATTTCCTTTCCGGTGAAGACCAAATGCCAGTGGCTTGACTCGGATATTTTGAAAACAAGAACGTGATTACAGGCACGGCGAAATCACGAGGTCGCATGTCAACCAATCAGACCAGTGAAAGTCCTCCCGCGGGATACGGGAAACTTTAAAAAAACAACGCAATTTGTGACTACAAAAAGCGGGACGAAAGCTAAACCTTGACTCATGCCGCTATGCGCATGAGTAACAAGTCGAAAACCGAAGGGCTGTGGCTGGGATCGTGGGAAAACAGATTAGGAAAAGATGAGCCTTTTGGCATTTCATGGCCGAAGCAGTATGTCTCTAAGTGTTTGCTTATGAAAGGCGCGTTGGCGACAAGATCAACTTTGACGAACGACTTGTTAAGCTGAAAAAGGTATTAAACCTTTGGTCAGGTCGGCACTTAACAAGTTTGGGAAGAATCGCCATTATCAAAACACTAGCACTCTCAAAACTTGTTTATAATTGTTCCGTGCTTGAAGTACCTGCCGATTTTGCCAAAATGGTTAATAGCATTACTTTTCCATTTATATGGAACTTTAAGCCTGACAAAATCAAAAGAAACTCGCTGACTGGTCCAATAGCAAAAGGTGGTCTCAATATGGTTAATTTTTTGGACATAGAAAAATCACTTAAAGCTGCCTGGGTGAATCGCTATTGTTTATCGGAGAATAGTCACTTGTGTGCCCTCCTCGATTCTATGCTTACAAAGTTCGGACACCCTTTCTTGTTTCCGAGAATATAATTACGACTTAAAACTGTTGGTAGTTTGGTAGTTTGAAACATTTGAAACACGCTCAGCTATAGACTATGAAACATATCCCAAACATATCTCTCTAATCGGAAGCAACGCCACATGACTACTTCAAACTTTTCCAATTCTCGCACGCGCTGGAAATGTGAACGAGAAGCGGGCGGAAAAATTGAAACAAGAGGCTACAAATAGCCTATACTCATGCGCTTGCATAAGAAAGTTTGATGGTTTATTTTAAACGGGTCACGCACCCCTCCCCCCTCAACGAATTTTGCGTGACACACTCAAGAACAGGCGAAGACACGTTTTCTGTACTCGCTGTGAATATTTAATTTATTGATTCCCGATAAAATTCACACGTCTAATATTTCCCAAACCGTGACTTCTTTCTGTTACATTTAAAAAGACTACTTTAAAAAGCAGTGAAACCCGGCCTGTTAAATCAATAAAATCGATGATCGATGAAATCAATCGATATCAATCGATATCAATCGATGCCAATTAATCGATTGATATTGGAAATCAATGATCAATCGATGACGTATGTTTTTGTGATAATTCACTACCAATTTCCAATAAAATCGATTAATTGATATCGATTTTATCGATTGCCATCGATTATGAAAGACTTAGACTGAAAACGGTGTTTGAAGTCGCCAAAGCGGAGCGACTAAATCCCTCTGTAGGTGACCAAGTTGTCCACGATCATCAGTCACCTTAAAAGCATTGCCACGATCTCCTCTTTTCTTGCTTGCGGAGAAGTTGCCACCAATTGCAACAGTGAATGAACACTCCTGGTACCATTTCACAACGTCACCGGAAATCACAAAGGTAACTGCCCGCTCGCGATGTGGCGTGTCTTGACCAGACATTGTGTTCGGAATTTTGTTACACGAGCTCCGAGAAAACACGCAAAAATCGATAAAATCGATAATTTGCAGGACATTTTTTGTGATTATCGATTGATCATCGATTGGCCGATATCAATCGATATCAATTAACTAATTTTATCGATTGATATAGATTGATTGATTGGATTTCCGATGATCGATTGTCATCGATTTAACAGGCCGGGAATGAAATCAGTAAACGACCGGGCTATTTTTCAATTTTAGCAATTCTCAAAAACGGTACCACGCGACCGTCTGTTGACTCTGTTAGAGTGCACAAAAGCTCACAAAAGCAACCTTTTCTCGGTCTAGAATAACTAGTATGACTACTCCGAATAAAAAACACCAGTTGCGTATTGAAAATTTCCCGAGAAACTTATTTGGAAATCAAAATTGCAAAAACTACACAGGCATCTTTGCGTAAGGCGACGCGTGTGAAGTTAGAACTATAAAATTCAAGTCTTGTTTTGTTTACATAATATCGTGGATCACTTCTACAAAACTAACGAGAACACAACCACAAATTGATATCAACATAAATTCTCACCGAAAACTGTAACTCCCTCGCCTGCTTGAAAATTCTTTAAAACTCCACTTCTTTGGTTTTGATCGCCCCGCACTGATAAGAACGTATGAAGTTCCTTGAAGCAAGATTTAGTCGCTTAAAGCTCTCCTTTTTCTCCACTATAGCGGCTTCTGAGTATTCTTTAAAGCTTTCTCTTCCCATTTTGAATATTTTAAATGTGAGTTATCACTCCGATAACACGAAACTACGGTTTTAAAAAACCAAGCACACGCCGAGCGCGGCAGCCGTTTTTGTAGAATTTGTTGGTGAGCCGAGACCCGGTTACTAAAATATGCATGCATGAATTTGCATGCAAAATTGTGACACGAAGAAAAACGGAGCGCGAATTTTAACTCATGCCGCTTCGCGCATGAGTAATTACGTCTCAGAGCTAGAGGCTATCCTCACAATACCGTTGAATTACATCTGAAGTCAAATTTAGTGAAAGGAAGTCACCGGCATACATCATCATCATGTCTCATCGCGCCAGTAGGCGCATAAGGCCGTCACGCTTTCTGACCAATGCTCTCTGTTTCGGGCCGCTGCTTTCGCCACATTCCAGCTTGTCCATCCCGCTCTCTCCCTCTCTTTTTCAACCGTCCTTCTCCATGTTGTCTTCGGTCTCCCCCTTGCTCTCCGTCCCTCGGGTGCCCACCCCAATGCTGTAAAACAATCATTCTCGTCTTCTTTCCTTAGTACATGTCCTAGCCAATTCCACTTTCTCCGTCATCTCTCACAACTGATGTTGTTGATGTCTGCCATCTCCACTACTCTGTTGTTAGATATTCTTTGCTGCCATCTGATCCTCAGAATCCTTCTCAGACATTGACATTGGAAACTGTTGAGTCTTCGTTCGTCGGCTTTTGTGATCTTCCAGGTTTCACAGCCATATAGCAGAACCGGTCGAACTAAGGTCTTGAATAGGCGTATCTTGGTTTTTCTTCCTATTCCTCTGGCTTTCCATACCTTCCCTAGCCTCTTAAATGCACCACGAGCCTTCTGTAGTCTGTTCTTGATATCTTTACTGCCCCACCCTCTTTGTCTACGGTAGCTCCCAAATATGAAAACTCCTCAACATCTTCAACTTCCTCGCCATTCACCGCGATACTCTCCTTGATGTTAGCATATTCAGTCCTCAGTGTTTTGCACTTTCTTGCATTTAGCTTGAGGCCTACTCTAGCTGCTTCGTCTGTCAGTCTCCTAGTCTTCTCGTTCAAGTCATTAAACCTGGATGACAGCAAGGCGATATCGTCTGCGAAATCCAGGTCTTCCAATACTGTGGTGAAATTCCACGGTATCCCTCTTCTCTTGTCTGCTGTTGTCTTTCTCATGATCCAATCCAGAGCCAATAGGAACAAAAACCCCGACATCACACATCCCTGTTTTACTCCGGACTTGATCTTGAACCAATCTGATGTTTCACTTCCATCAATAACTGTGCACTCGAAGTCCTCATATATGTCTGCAATTGCTCTCACCATTTTGCTTGGTATCCCATAACTCTTCATGATGTTCCATAAGCTTTCTCTGTGTACCGATTCGAAGGCTTTCTCAAAGTCCACAAAGTGAATGTACAAACCCGCCCTCCATTCATTTGCCTGCTCTGGGATGTTCCTCAATATAAAGATCTGTTCAGTTGTGCTTCTCTGCGCTCTAAAACCAGCCTGTTCCTTCCGAAGCTTCTTGTCCACACCTTTCGTATTCCTCTCCAACATCATCCTACAGAATATCTTACTAATGACGGGTAGTAGGGTCACTCCTCTCCAATTGTTACAATCGCGTATATCACCTTTCTTAAATATCTTAACAATAAGTCCCTTCTTCCATATTTTCGGCCACCTCTCAGTTTCCCAAAGCCTGTTATAACATCTAGTTAGTCTACTTGCCGTACCTTCCAAGTCAGCTCTTAGTAGGTCTGGACCCACCCTATTTACTCCTGCTGCTTTGCCTGTCTTTGTGTTCTTCAGTGCGTTCTTAACTTCTTGGACTCTCCATCTTCCTAGGTCAATTTCCTCAATCTCGTCCGTTTCTTCTCTACTATATTCTTGCACCGGATTTGTTGGATCATCCCTATTTAATATCTCACAAAAGTGCTCTACCCATCTCTGCAGTTTTTCTTGCGGTTCTGTCTTAAGTTCCCCTTGTTTGTTTTTCACACCTACTTCTTGCCTTTTCCGTTCCCCAACAATTGTTTTGGTTATGCTGTATAGCTCCCTACTTCTACCATTCTCGGCAGCCTTTTCTGCTGCTGCAGCCCTCTCTTCTAACCAATTCCTCTTATCTTCTCTAGCACTCTGTTTCACTTCCTTGTCTTTCGCACTATACTCCTTCCTCCATCTCTGCTTTAATCGTTCCGATCTAGCACCTTCCATTTTGAGTTTTACTTCTTTCCTCTCCTTGACTTTTTTCCATGTTTTGTCTCCTATCCATATCTTACTCTGCTTTTTTGTACTCCCGATAACTTTCTCTGCAGCATCTCTATACATCTCTAAGATCTTTTCATGTTCTTCCTCCGGATCTTCTATGTCTCCTAGGGCTTCAAACCTATTTTTTACCTCAATGTTGTACCTCCTCCTGATCTCTTCGCTTTGCAGCTTGCGTACGTCAAACCTTACCCTTACCATCTTCCTCTTCTTAACTCGGGCTAACTTCAACCTTATTCTGGTTCTCAGAAGGTAGTGGTCCGAGTACACATCTGTACCCCTCATCACTCTTGTGTCCAAGACAGATGTTCTCATGCGTCCATTCACCATAATGTGGTCAATCTGATTTACTGTCTTTCCGTCTGGTGACCTCCAGGTCAGCTTATGGATCTCTTTGTGAGGGAATATTGTTCCAGTTACAACTAGTCCATTTACACTACAAAAGTCACATAGTCTTTCCCCGTTGTCATTCATGACTCCGACACCAAACTTCCCCATTACCTCCTCCCTGTTAGTGTTGTTGCTTCCAACCTTTGCGTTTAGATCCCCCATCACCACAATTATGTCATGTCTACTGCAGCTTGAGAGCTTGAAGTTGATTGTAAAATTCATCCTTTTCCTCGTCCGCCGCTTCATTCGTTGGTGCATACGTTTGTATCACTGTCATCTTTTTATATTTTGAGTAGAATCGTGCCTTGATAATTCTCTTGCTTATCGGCGTCCATTCCATTAGAGCTCTCTTGTTCCTTGCACTCATCATGATTGCCACTCCTCCCTGTCTCACTTCGTCATCTCCTGCATATACCACTTTTTCACCACTCTGCAGAGTTACTGAACCCATCCCATTCCATCTCGTCTCGCTTAAGCCCAATATTTCGATTCCGTAATTCGCCATTTCTTTGGTCACTTGCGCCGTCCGTGTTGCTTCTGCCATAGTCCTTACATTTCAGCAACCAATGGTTGTCTGTTTCTTGGTGGCTACTATGGGGCCTATCGGCCTTTGGGCTTCCCGTCGTCTTTGACCCAAGAGCGTCATTGTGGTCCCAGTAGCAGTACCTCCAGGTTGCATTGTAACATTGTAAACGCTTCCGGTTTCTGTAACATTTAGTTTTTTTACGGGGCAGGATCGTTAGCCCTGCGCCCAACCCCCAACCTGGAGGGCCAGAGGATCACTCTTTGTCTGGTCTCTACCCTTTGACCTGTTCGGCATGGGTGGCCCTACCAGGAGTTCAAGACTCCCGCCGACATAGCTCTAGGGGTCATTGAGACACACAAACTGCTCCACCACGATAAGGTGATGATCCCAATCGGAGCAGCACCGGCATACAACAAGGAGATAAAGCGCGGAAAAAACCCTGCCTTTCGTTACAACGTAGGCCTAAATTTAACTATATAAACTGCTAAACCCAACCTCAACTGAAAGTAAACCAGTTACTCCGTTATATAAGTCTCAATAAGGCGTCCGAGATGCTGTTGATATATTAAAATTCAACTTGAAACAAAAGACATCACTACGAGGCTTAGGGGAATAATAGTAGGGATTTATATGGTTTATTCCCCTAAGCCTCGTAGTGAAGTCTTTTGTTTGAAGCTAAATTTTAATATATCGAAATTGGACTATTTCTTCGCCCTCGACTCTGACCAAAGGATCGCGGGCACTTGGGACGAGACTGTTTCCCAGGTTTCCCAGAATACTGTTGCGCATGGATAGAAAAAAGACACCACTGCCCTTTTGAGCACAGGCTCAAAGCTCAGAGCAGGCAGACAAGTAGCTAAAAGACATTTTTTTTTTACGAAAAACCCTCCGAATACTTAACAGTATTTTCTCCGGAAACAGTAAAATATTGGCCAATGTAACAGCAAACACTAAAAATTATGGGTAAATAACACTAAACACTGTTAAATGTCACATTGTTGTAACAAATGTTGTAACATTGTTGTCACATTGTTGTAACATATTTTAGATCATTGGCCTTTGTAAACCTTGTTATTTATAACCTGTCACTTCGTAATTGTATGTTAGAAAATGGTCACACCCACTCAGCCAATCAGTGCCCAGTATTTGTGTGCTCTATATCACATAAACTGTCTTAAATTATGTAAAGAGGCGGGGGCTTTGAAACCCAGGGAAATTGTGCGGTAAAATAACTACTCATTAGTAAGCTCTGTATAGAACATACTAATGAATTCTTTTGTTTTCCTTTGTCTAAAAGCCTCATTAGTATGCTCTATATAGAGCATACTAATGAGTATATAGAGCATACTAATAAATTACAGGCTGCTAATTCAAAAACAACTTGCAGTTTACGTTATAAAAATGACAATTTTATTTGAAGTTTTCGCTTTACGTAACTTAAGCAAGAGATTAATCACCAAAATAACAAAACCAAATTCGACTTAACAATTTTTTAGGAAAAACTAAACGAAAGACTGGTTCTGTCCTCGTGTGCCGGTTGACAAGGGATTTCACATCGTATTCCCTTTGTTTATAGGGTATTATGCCCGTGTAGTCTATTGTTTAGTCTTTTGTTTTTGTCCTTGTGTACCGGTACACCAGGACAGAACCGAAAGACTGGTCTCACCGTGCTTTGGAATTCTGTCTCTTTCTCTTTGCTCAATTTCGTTCAAACGTGCACTTTTATCGAATTCATCCCCCAAGCACTCGGATATGTCTACGCTCAAAAGCAAGTAACTCTTGAGTGGCAAGGACGGCCTCAAGTTCCTCGAGCTCTGTATACTGGCTCATACCCGGAGCAAATGAGTCATCAAAACAACAAAGAATAAACAAAGATCCGAAAAAAGAAAAGCATTGTTATACCAACATTACGGCAACGTCCAAAACAAAATAACGACGTGATTCCCAAGTGTGAATGACACAATTAAAATACGCTCATAAATACAATCTGCATAAAATATGGATTCTTCGCGGATATGTCCATTTTCTAAGACGGTTAGACAATGAACGCTCGTGTCCTATGGGATATAGCGCCTTTCGCATTAGATAGAAGTGCCACTCGGGCTACGCCCTCGTGGCCTTCTATCTATGCTCGAGGCACTATATCCCATAGAACACTCGCGTTCATTGTCTAACCCTTACTTCTGTATAAACTTAATGCTTGTAACTTTTCTTTTTTTCTTCTTTCGTCTTTAAATTAATATTTACTTTTTTTTGCTGTACTCTTATTTTTTCTGTTTTACTTGATGTAAAGCTTAATAAAGAAAAGATACAAAAAAAGTGCTCCACTGTTCTACACTTGTTGAACAACCGTTGCCACATTTATTGATCGACAAATGTTGAACCGTGTATCATAGGCTTTAGAAATTAGGGTAAAAAGGTTTAAATCTTTTAAAAAGTGTCAATGTCATTTATAACACAAACGTTTCGGGCTGAGCCCTTCTTCAGTGGGATTTAAAAATGTGTGCCACGACATTCAAAAAATCTTCAAAGTGAGCGCGTGCACGTTGAATGCGCGCGCCACTCAGTTACACAAAAAAAAACACTGTCATAAGAAATTGAAATTAATGTTCAGTCCGCTCGGTCTGAGCGTGCCAAGCTTGAAGATGAGTCGTATCTCACGCTGTTTGCGGCTGGTGTTGCTGCCGAAACAACGCTCGACGCCGCATATCATGACGTCATCGAGCGAGAGTGTAGTTGAGTTGAAGTGTTTAGCTACGGAAAACCCTGGAGATCGGTTACGAATGCTGCGTAAATGCTCACTGAAGCGTTCCCGTAGCCGCCTCCCGGTCTCTCCGATGTAAATTCGGAGGCAGCGGCGACAGATTATGCAGTACACAACATTCGCAGATTGACAGATGAAGTGGTCACGGATGTTATACGCGCTCTTGGGGCCCTGTTTGAGTCTGAGGTGTTTTTTTTTTTTGTGTAACTGAGTGGCGCGCGCATTCAACGTGCACGCGCTCACTTTGAAATTTTTTTGAATGTCGTGGCACACATTTTTAAATCACACTGAAGAAGGGCTCAGCCCGAAACGTTTGTGTTATAAATGACATTGACACTTTTTAAAAGATTTAAACCTTTTTACTTTAGGATTTAACCAGAGTGTCACGCATCACTGAAAAACATTTTTGTTTTCTCCGTGTTGTTTAGAAATTAGACACTTTTTTGATGTCATTAGACACTGCCTTTATACCATTAGACACTTTATGATGTCATTTGCTTGTCAAACGTTTGTTTCCCTAGTTTCGTCGTGTTACCTTTGCAAATATTAATATTTTGTACATAGGAATGGTGTCCGTTTCTCACCTTGTTAATAAAGCGAATATTTTTTCCAACGTCCCGCCAATTGAATATTTGACATTAATTTTGACGCATGGCAGTAGAGGGTGTCCGCTGAAAACAAGTTTTGTTGTAAATAGCTAGCGGCAACATAATAGTAGGGATAACCCTGTGATGGACAAGCATCCCGTCCAAACATTGCGAACATGGGCAAGCTCCGGCAGTTGCGAGTCACGTGGTTTCGTCATGGTTAAGACTTGTAACTAGGAAAACCTAGTTACGGGCTAAACGTAACTTGTCACACCACAGGCACGGTCAGTTGTATTTTTAATAATTAGATGGTTTGTAAGACAACAAGTAACAACAGCTAAGGTTGCCTTCGTCTTTCTTTCTAAAGTATTTATTAATTAACAAGCTTGTATTAATTATTGTTACTGGATCACTCTGAATATAAATACATCTGAATATTAAACATTCTCATTTAACTGAGAATGCCTTTTTTACTTCTATATATAACAGTTAGGAATATACGAGTGATGACTCTCCTTAGCTTACTTAAGACTTAAAAATTCTATACAGATATCCGTGGCAAACTTGGTCTGTCTAATTGTGAATCAAGGATACCTGGCAATAATATGTTCTTTTGCTGGGTTGGCTTTATAACAGACCTGGTTACTACTGTATTTAAGATATCACAATAATCATCTGTCCTTTCAGATGCACTGTCTGACAAGCAAAGAAATCTTCTTTATATTTAATTTAGTAACCTCCACTGTAGATGAGGCGTAAATTTGGATTTGGAAAACATTGGTAATCGAAAGCACACAGACCGACCCACTTTCACGAGGGGGGACGGCGATGGGAAACGATACATTTTATAGAATCCGATGTCAATATTTCCGTCAGAAATTGTTTAAACTCAAGGCAACCGACAAAATATCTTTGCAACAAAGTACTTTGTAAAAAGTGGAAAAATTCCCTAAAACTCGATCTTAAAAATTCCGTCTGTTAAAACTACATTATGTGATATTCTCTCAGGTGAAATCGTTTGCTAACTATTGGAGGTCAAGCTAGCCTTTTTGCAATAAAAAGAATGTCTTGCGTAGGAAACACACGACAGTAGAAGGAACAAGTGGGCCGTGGCAGTTTGGTGTGAATGGGGTATCTGCCATACACCGCAACAAGTTTTTGATTGCAGTAAAAAGATATTGCATTGTTTGTGTTGTTTAAAGCGAAGATTGCAAGTTTTACAGTGAAACTTAGTGGCTGTTGTTGCACTAAACATATTTGTGAACGAAGAACTTTTGTTTTTGGGGTGAGCAATTTGCTCAATTTACCAAATGGGGGAAATTTTCAGTCGGTTATTAACATGAAACTGCCTTTGAAGGTAAAGGTAAAGGTAAAGGTCTCTTTTAAACATCCCCATAACGACAACCTTGGTTCTCTTTCACGTGTTTACAAATATTCTGAGCGGATTGAATTTGCAATCTACTAACGACGAGATGAAATCTGACATTTTTGTTGCTCTGGTTGAGCGTAACGTCACGGTCCAACTCAGTAACGACATCCATGGCAGCTTCATTTTTCCCGTCTGCTCTGAAAACCAGTCAGCTACAGGCGTAATTCAACAAGCTTTGAGACTCAGACGAAACTTCATTTGTGACTTTCGGTCTCTGCTAGCAGGAAGACTCAGTTACAGCATCAACGTTTATATCAGACTCATCCGTTATAGGTGTTTCCATATCATGCGCTATGTTCTCAATGGATTGAGCCAATATTTCCAAGTACTCCTGTTGTAATACAGAAACACAATTGGTCAGCGTTGAGAATTGTACAAAAGAAATACATTTTGAATGGGATGATCAGGGTGTAATAAATGGACCTGTTCTATGTGGGCTATTCCATACTTCTGCGTGAAGGTTGTCCGTTTCTGCGAGCAGTTTTTCTTTAGTTCATATTATCTTTGGCGCGAGAAGAGGAACGAATCGTGCGGCGAAGCCTGGAGAACTTTTCGAATTTTATTGTGTGAGACTTTTTAACCTTTGCAGTTTGACCTGCCAATAAAAGCAAAGCATGCGTGCTGGTGAGAGGTATAAAGGAATTGCTGTGATTACCAACACAACATTGTCAAATGCGAGCCGCCCAGTTCATTTAACAATGTGCTAGGAGAGAGTGCATTGTGACGCGAGACCAAGTTTAGTCACAGCCTCAAGGCTTTGTTTACAAAATGGCTAAAATAGGTATATGGGAAATGGTAAAATAGAGTGATGGTCAGGGCTGTGTATCCTTATTAGAGAGTTGTTTTGGCCTTATCAAGACAAAATAAACTGTACGTAAAGTAGGGTTAAGGAGAGGGTCAGCAGAGAAAGACCCACTGTACTTACTTTACTTGTCATGGACGACAACATGGCGTCAAACTGTTTTCTTAATGCTGTAAACGAAGCTCTGTTGCTGCAGTTTTCATCCCAACAATTCAACATTATATCGTATCTGTTTTTATAGAGAAACATGATCACATCAGTGTAAAATACTCGATTGTTGTCTTATTCATAATGATTATGGCGCTGTTTTCCCTTTATTTGTTTTGTGAATGTCTCGAAGAGATGCAGTTTCTTCGGTGTATTACTAACGAAGCAAAAACTTGAATTCTTAAGTCTTCAAGGACTGATGTTACCCAAGAAACCACTTGAACTTGCTTCCTGATTGAGTCACAACCATGAGACAGATGAACAATGAAATTGTTGTAACCGCCACCCACAATTATAACATGAACCAGAATCAATTCAGGAATTTCTGGTGTGCAATATTGTATCTCTCTGGAGAGAGATTGAAGAGAGGCAGTTAGACTACGAGTAGTCCCTCCGTTTTCCTCAGGGATAGTAGAGCGCTCCTTTTTCTCTCTTCCCGCCGCGCGTCTCGCCTTTCTCGCGTGGGGTGATTTTCACACGCGCTCGCGTTCTGTCGCTCTACTATCCCTGAGGAAAAAGGAGGAACTACTCGTAGCCTAAGAAGGAGTGTATTGTAACATGCCGTTATGCGAGAGCCATTGCACAGTGTCGAATTTTTAGATGGCTAAACTTACATCTCATTTGGGCAGTTCTGTGGCTTCTGCATTCTGTAGCCAGACTTCAATAGGTCGAACAGCTTTTCTACAGGTATTCCCGGGTATGGGGAGCCACCTGAAACAACAAGGTGTATGACACGTTGATTTTTTTTTTTTAATTTTGAGTGCCAGATGAACAACTCCAAGTTTTTGACGTGTGGGGAAGGCAGTATGACGCTGTGTTCTGATGCATTTGTACAATGTACAATTACATGTCACAATTGACTGACAGGTTAGTGGTCATACCAGTGAAGTAGAAATAGCAAAATTTATGGTCTTACCGAGAGTAAAAATCTCCCAGAGAAGTATGCCGAACGCCCATACATCACTTTGGGTCGTGTAAACTCGATCAAACAATGCCTCAATAGCCAGCCATTTTATTGGAAGCCGACCCTGCAAATAGAAAAATTGTTGACACGAAGTTAAGACCAATCTCACTTTAGAGAGTAACGATAACTCTATTGACATTTTACCTAATACACCTTAACAACACCCAGATAAAAATGATGCAGTATTTATTGTGATCAATTGGTTAACAATAACATAGGGATATCCCCCCTCGTTAAAAATGATATTAATCGATGACCGCTATCAATATATATATATATATATATATATATAAAGGTTTTAGACTTATTAAATTATATATATATACATGTATGTAAAGCGCATTTGGGCAGTTTTAGAGAGTACGCTATATAAATCATAAATTATTGTTATTATTATTATTATTATTATTATTTCAAGCGGAACAGTTTATGGGTCATAAATTATTACTATTATTATTATTATTATTATTATTATTATTATTATTATTATTGTTATTTACATATTTTTATTTTAAATTTGTTATGTACAAAATTGCGCTAGCAGTCCGTGGTAAATCGATGAGTCAATCGTTATCATTTTCTATCGCATTTCTCGATTGCGGATATTATAATTATTGCTACCGATTTTTAACGATAATGACTCGAATTTATCAAGTGCCAACCTAGCATACATGCATGGCTAACTCGCTTACATCTGTTGTCTTTCTGTAGTACTCCAGGTCTCTGACATTACGTGCCAAGCCAAAGTCGGCGATTTTCATGACATATTCTTCGCCAACAAGGATATTTCTAGCGGCAAGATCACGATGGACACACTGCATTTGGAAAAAAACACAACAACTTAATTGAAGAAAGGCGAAAAGTGACCGCCTCTCGTTACACGCCGCTAGTGCGAAGATTAATTCTTTGAGAAAGGTCGTAGCGGCGCCACGCCAATAGAGGCTGCTGTATTCCGATGCCAAAATTACATTATATATGCATGTTAGCCTCGGAGCAGAAACGTATTTGTACTGTATTTTTACTACTAGGTAACAACCTACCGGTATTTCCAGTAATAACTAGGTAATAACCTACCGGTATTTCCAGTACGGTACAGTACACTCTTCAACAGCATTTTTCTAATGCGCAAAGACCTATACGCAGTTTGTTTGTGATTGCAGTGGGTGTATACCGTTATCCTGTGACGCTGACATTGACACTGAAAAGGATAGCCCGTTTACAGGCTAATAAATTGTTAACAAAGTTACAGAGGTGATACGTTAATACTCTTGGGTACAGAACATGTTTCATTTGTAAACTGTGTGGTTCTAGTACAAAAATATGGTACCTTTCTAGTTCCCAGGTACTCCATTCCTCTTGCTATTTGGAACGCGAAAGATACAAAGTCCCTGATCGTAAGAGAAGGACCAGAGGAACTCGGTCTGGTATGCTGATACTCGGAAGGTCTTCTTTCCCTTAAGAACTGTCGAAGATTGCCATGGGGTGCAAACTCAACAACGACAAACAAAGGACCTGAAATACCAGAGTTTAGAATTTATGAGTACAAAAATCGAAATGTTGTTTAATTAGTAAATTCTAAACAAGTACACTGAAATATGATACAACGATCGCCATCTTTCTTCTGAGAAAAATCATTCTTGATTAATTTATATTAAATGGACCAACTAAAGGATTTTATCCAGTTACGCGAAATATAGGTGACAGGTGTGCAAGAAGTACAGGGTGTCCTAAAAGTTCGTTCTTCTTCTTCAACCTCGTTCCCAGGAGCTCTCATCTTCCCGCCCCTGGAGCGAGGTTGCCTCTTCTTTACGGGTCTGTATTTTATTCTGTATTGTCTCATATTATAGCCATTATATAAAAACTTTCACAAAAACAATCTAGTTTAATGTCCTTATTACTTACGGGGTTAAATACAGCAGGCTTTTTTTTAAATCGCGCGCTTAAATTTCCCGTCATTTTACGGCATTCACAGCTGCGAGTTGCTCTGAATTAATTGTCAGTGTTTTGCTTAGCGGCTTAAGCGCCGGGTACACGTTCTAACATTGTCATATAACATTTGTTGGTCTAACAATGTTAGAACGTGTAGCCGGCATGTTAGATGACGTTTGTCTAACATTTTTTGTTAGAAGAATGTTTTGAGATCAAACACCTCTTCTAACAAAAAATGTTAGACAAGCGTCATCTAACATGCCGGCTACACGTTCTAACATTGTTAGACCAACAAATGTTATATGACAATGTTAGAACGTGTAGCTGGGGCTTAACAGTTTTTGTTAGATGAATGTTTGATCGAAATCAAAACATTCTTCTAACAAAAAATGTTAGACAAACGTCATCTAACATGCCGGCTACACGTTCAACATTGTTAGACCAACAAATGTTATATGACAATGTTACAACGTGTAGCTGGGGCTTTATATAGAAAAATTCATTGCCTGACGAATGAATTCAACGTTAAATTTCACGCGAATGAGGGCGATATCGGTTTTTCAAGTAAAATTTAACGTGGAATTCACGAGTCTGGCAATCGTTGAAACGAAACAAATTCGATAGTTACAACCGTCGAAAAAATGACTAAATAACGCAAACTTGCCGAGTTTTTAGCCCAAAAGTTTTTTCAAATTATGATGGCGTGATCAGCGCGCGCATAGTACAGCTCGATGTAAACAAGCCGTTCAAACAAACAAAACCAGATTTAAAACCTATCTTATCGTTAACTTTCGATAGAAAGGATCGTTGTATTGAATACAGTGTTATTTAATCTGCCAAACTTGACAAAGTAATCAAAATTTTCGCCCTTCCTTTGAAGATAATTTTAAGTTTTGGTTTTCTACGCAAGGAACCCGCATTAAATTGCCGCGGGACAAGGGGTACTGACGTCAAATGCATCACGTGGGGCGTCACGTGGCCGCGCATGCTCGATAGGAAAGTTCGCTGAAAGCTCTTCTACGGACGGCATCTTTGCTTATTTTTAAAGCAACCGGGCGGCTGTTTCGGTGTATAATAGAAATTACTTTTAATTATCTCAGTACAGTATGCTTGTTTTCATAACTTTTTTGTTTGATTTAGATATGCTTTTTTCTAAGCATGAAATATCGGTTTTTGCCGGTAGCTCGCTCGCTTCTTGTAGGACTGCAGTGACGTGAATGCTTTCTTCACTCTCTACAAAAGTTCATATTTCGGTTAAAATTGGGAAGAACAGGAATTCATTCTAGAAAAATTTATTATTTGTGAATGGTACGTCTCTATTTTTCGCTTCAAATCAACTCACCTATTTTAAATGAAGTGTACATACTATATAAAGAAAGTACACAAACCTTGTCCTACGAAGATGTCAAGCAAATCACTTCTCAGGTATGCAATTCCACGCTTAATACCCTCGCTTCGTTAGCCAATAAGAATGCGAGTTTTCTTTGACATATGCGATTCTAAAATGAATCCTTTCAAAGCCAAAAAATCTCCTATTTACTAGCACAAGCATCTATACTTAGAACTTGTGGTCTTTCTGTTCAACAAATCGACAAACTACTCCGCGAAAAAAGCGAACGTTGGGTATTAAAAAGGTCGTCAAGAGCCTAAGATTTTGAAGACAAGAAACGAAGTGGGAGACCTAAGATCTTAAGCGATATTAAAAAGGCCAAAAAAAGTCCTTGAGAAGGCAAAGTACAAACGAGGAAAATCAACAAGGCAGCTATCACAACACTTTTGTATCGTAAATCTCCAAGTGAAACAACCGTGAAAAGAATTTTTTTCATTTCAAACCGTAACATGACATTCGTTCAAGACGGGGCAACAGCTCACACAGCTAAGGCCACGCAAACATGGTGCGAAACAAATTTGCCCAATTTTATTGAGAAAGCAGAGTGGCCAGCCAATTCACCAGATATCACTCAGGCTACTGAAACTACGTATGAGAATAGTGTAGACAACAGTTAAGAACTGCTGGTATTTTGATGCACGTACAGTATCCGACCAGTACCAGTATCCGACCAGTTAAACAATAATTTCAATTTTTGCGACGCGCTTATTAATTTCCAGCAAACGAAATATTTCGAGAGGAAGCCGAACATTCAGCTTTGAAATGCAAGTTTTGGTGGGCTGTTAGCTTGAGAAACACTTGCAGAAGGCGCTGTTCTGTTCAGGTGAGTGAAAGTTTCATGGCTAATATTTATGCTTTTCACTGCGCAGTGAAACTATCGCTGTTCAACTAAGGGTCTGTAAAATTTGATATTTTCAGAGGAACTGTTGGATATTTGAAGTGACGATACTCAAAGAAGTCAAGTGGTCAGAACATCGATTAGTTCTTCTTAAAATTTAATTTTTCTAGAATAACGGAGGCCAGAAACATTCACTGAGTCTTGATTTAGTATGCCCAATATCCGACCAGTTTTTTCTTCACTATGCAAAATCGTGCCGCAGTAGAAGCAATGGCCAAGAAAAGTGTTATTGAAATAAATATGTATTAAAAATCAACATTTAAAAGCATCTTCTAAGAAAACAAACATATTTTTCATCTTTTCTCTCTACTTTGATTAGCCGCTTGCGTAGCTCTCCCCACCCTACCCTAGTCATTTGTAATGTTTTATTTCACGACGCTGGGTTCCTCAGTCCATAGCTATTAACTATGCTCGGTCGATTTATATTTTCGGAATCGAATGCCAAACTACTTTGCAAGAGCAAGAGGAGCCCATACGTCGCTTGCCTTCCGAAAGTTACGTTTAATTACGTTGTTAATATTGTTGTGGTCGGATACTGGGATCGCTGGTCGGATACTGGGCAACAAAGGAGCTCTGCAGAAATGCAAATTTCACGACGGATACGAACCTTTTTTTCATCATATTACAGACTAAATGTATTGTCTCAAGGCCAAATTTCAGAACTCTTGCGACTGAGGAAGGAAACTTATAGCAGTTTTAAACTGAAGTGGTAGGATACTGGGCAACACACTGTATCGCTTGTGAATCAAAAGTTATTTTAAAATAAATCAGAGGAACGAACTTTTGGGACACCCTGTATATAAGTGTGCAGAAGTTACCGAAGAGTGGTTTGTTGTGAACGGATTCCATTTTGCTTACCATTCTGAGTGCATGCACCAATCAAATTGATGATGTTCTTGTGTTTTCCTATCTCCTTCATTGTGTCCATTTCAGACAAAAGGTCTGCTAGTTCGTTCTCGGTGGCATCGGCTGGAAAAGATCACAATTTCTCTGCATTAATTTTAATACATTCTACAATGACCCATCAGTCCAGAAACTGTGTAATTCTTTATGACAGCATTGTTAATTAAAACGTTTGCAAGGGCTGTTGTTAAGATTATTCCATTTTTAACAACCAAACACATACTACAGGAATATGATGCTGAATGTAACTTCATTTTAATGGGCTTTATGCACAACACACGAATCAAGATCTCACTGGAAATAGGTATACAGCGGCTATGGTGTATTGTACCTTTAAGCGTTTTTACAGCCACAGAGCATGTAGCGGGCATATCAGGCAATCCTACAGCATCAGCTCGCATTACCAGACCAAATGCTCCTTCACCAAGTTGTTCCCTTACAGTTAGTTGAGACCGGTCAATTTCCCACTCCTCGTCACAAGGCAGCTCATACAGCTCTGTAGTGGATAAAAATGAAGGTTAAGTTAAACAACGCATCACTAGTCTTATATTCGGAGACCAGGCTGGTTTACGTGATGACTGATTGGGGATGAAGGATTGCGTCACGAGATTTGACCAATAGCAAGTCGTTGTTTAAACAATAGTCGTGGAGTTGAAAAATATGTTCCTTTTGAAGGATTTCAGCGATTAAAGTAAAGAAAAATAACCCTTCTTCTTCGTGGCTACAATTAAATGTTACATTCGAGCTCAATGACTGCTTTACCTGATCTCAAAGTTAACCTACTCGGGTGAGTTTGCTACGGTATCGTAAACTGAACTTTCACACCTTTTCTTAGACTTGTCATTTCTAAACACGTTTGGTTTTCATCCATAATTTGGGACATACAGTTAATTCAGCCTTTCTTCTTTAAGAATTTCGGGGTCTACCCCACTTAGCTTTTTGGTTGGAGCTCACCAACTCGCCTGAGTCACCTGGTGCCAGTAACAATAATTTTATGAGCCCACGCGGCTGTCACGCATAAATGATGTATTTGCTTTTATTTTTAATAATTTAGATAGGTAATGCCTTGTATATGTAAGGAAATACCTCAATAAATTGTTGTTGTTGTTTTCATAGGTTTTGATGTTCAGTGACATTTTTGTGTCGTCGTTTGCAGAGTTTGGTCTGTAGAACACGCGGAACGGTCCTTGCGTGATTCGGGTCTCGTGGCATTGGCCCGTGTGTAAATTTGATTTTTCCAGCTGTGTTTTTATTAACGAATTGCATGTTTAGATTCAAATCGGAAAAGCGTCTTTGAGAATAAGAAAAACCGGCCTCTACGAAGTCTTTTTACGTTTATAGACTTGTATCTTTGATTACTACTTTACCAAAGAAAAGGCGCTAGATTTAAATTCAGGCTAAATACCGCAAACGTAGGAAAAAATAAATACGCACACCGCCTGGCAGTACAGATTAACTTCTTGCTGGCTACATGATCAAGTTCGTCCTTTCCTTGGTTATATCTGATTTGACTGTTTTCTATAAAGCCTCATTAATAATCTATCGTGACGGCACATAGCACAAGAACAAGTAACGTTTATATCCCTTTACCTTCAGCGATGTTAGAGTCAATTCTCGATGATACCCCGGATGAAAAGCGCGATCTATAGCTTCCATTTCTGTATTTTAATAAAGGTGTCGTAGAATTTACAGATCCCGAAGAACTTAGTCGTCTTCTTGGAATCGGATAGATGAATGTTCTTTGAGTACCATCGGTTTGATTTGGGGTGTTGGGTTCCGATGGTATAAGGCTTGATGTTGCTGGAATGATGTCCATTTGCTGAAGTCTCACAATTTCGTTTTGAGCCTTTGTATCCTGAGGAAACTTTCTCTTCAGTCTCTTACGATAACAGAAAACAAACATAACAACTGCAGCAACTGCGACTAAAACGACCGATACAAGCAGTATAATAGCAAGTAGGCCAACTTGTGTTGTCTTTTTCTTGTTATTCTCAAGTGGATTTTCCATGGCACGAACTGCGGTCTCGTTTTGCTTGTGAGTAGGATTTTCACCTCCATCTGAAGGAAATGAAAAGCAAATAATTTCCTAAAATTGCTATGCTTAAGATATTCACCAGTTGAGTCTAAAGCCCGGGCTAAACGAGAACAAGAGTATACGCTCTTGGTGACTCTCATGCATTCTGGAACAGTTTTGAGAATCCGCTTAAATTTTCACTGGAGCGGTCTAACTCTAGTAGAGTCGAAACTCTCGCTCTCGTTTGGCCTCAACTCTCAAGCACTCATATTGGCTCTCGTGCAGTCTGAACCTTGGAAGCATATATTACATATAGACTACCGTGTACGAGGACATTTTTGCGGGAGGAAAATTTTGCGGATTGCCGACTGAATTTGTTTTGCGGGAAGAAATTTTTGCGGATCGAGACGGCTAAAATTTCTGCTGGGAGGAAATGTTTGCGGATTTCTGGTCCAGTATAAATAGAATTAAAGGTAGTATCGGTATTAAATTTTACTTCCTGAGTGAATTATTGTACGTTTTTGTAAAAACGTATTAGTCGATTATGATGAACAAATTAAACTGTTAAACATTTTTAACATGTGTTTTTCATGTTTGAAAATATAAGCGGTCAAAACATTCCATAAGTCTCACAAGTTATCATTAAATTATCACAAAAAATTTCCTCAGACTTAAATTATTACTCCCTGCAAATAACTCTGACTAAGTCCTCGGCAATAAAGAGATCGAGCTTTTCATTTAAACGCAGGTTAAAAAGAGTGAAAACGTCAAGCAAAACTGCATTTGAATGAAAAGCCCCATCTCTTTATTGCCGAGGAGTTAGTCAGACCTATTTGCAGGGAGTAATAATTTAAGTCTGAGGAAACTTTCTGTGGTAATTTAATAATAATTTGTGAGACCTATGGAATGTTTTGACCGCTTATATTTCAAACATGAAAAAAACACGTTAAAAATGTTTTAGCGATTATTAAAAATCGAACAGTTTAATTTGTTTGAAATTTTCCCATTTAGTGTGCTACACTGTGTAGATTATAGCGCATTTATTCGCCTGTCGCGGGTAACCCCAAAATCGAAAGATATTTATAAAAAACAGTTTTTCGCCATATTTGTTTACCGTTGCTATGGAAACGATGATTAGCATTAAAAGACCGTCGGCCAAAACTTTCATCCAAGCCTAACATCTGGTATCAAATTTAGATTCATTGAGCTAAAGTAAGATTATGTATAAGCGCATTCAAAAAGGGAAGTGTGACCACCAAAAAACTACTTGTAGCCATCTTAATTAAGCCGATAAACACCATTAAAACAAGATTTACTAATTTTTCTGCGGGAGTATATTTCTGCGACGGAAAATTTTGCGGGAGTTTTTTTTTTGCGGATCGAGGGAAATCCGCAAAAATTATCTCCTGCAAAATAAAACTCCTACACGGTTTGTCGTACTTCATATGCTGAGCCACAATGGATTACTGCAGCTATTTTGAGAGGGTCTTTAATGCAGGCTCAGATCGTTGTGTAGTTGGGGCAAAACTGCATGCTCTGGGATTTCAAACAGAAGACGTGCACGTAATATTTCCTACATAATTCTAAAAGTTCAGAAGATGTATCTTGTCAGTCTATACATAGTCTGCCGGACGCATTATATTGTATTTGTATATTGCCAGACAGAAGTACATATGCGGTATGTGACAAAAAGGAAAGGCAAATTAAAAAAGAGGCGTGGAACGAATTTAAAATCAATGTTTACAGTGTTTCAAAATGACCGATAGTTTGCAAAGTAATCACTAACTGCTTACCTCTTACAGAAGTACGTATAGGTTTCACATATCTGCTGAGGAATGCGCTGCTGTAATCCATGCCGATATGGTTACTCACAACGCAGGTGTAGAGTCCAAAATCATCCTCAGTCACATAAGTGATTCTTAATTCGACACCATAATGCTCCCCAACTTGGATCGTCTTGTAATAATGTGGATCTATCAGCTGGTATGATCCATTTTGTGAATTGCCGTTAATGTTTGGTTTTGATACAGATGTGATAGTTTTGTTCCATTTTAACCATCTAAAATCTGGAAGCGTCCCACTCACCAACACAATGCACTCCATCGTGGCATTGTGCCCAATCTCGACAGTTTTGTTCCTTGGAAGGCCCTTTTGTAAGATAGGTTTGGATCGTGCTTTAGCTGTTAGGGAAATGATGAGCGGAATTAAACGAAAATATGCAGTTATTAGAAGTAAAAACCGCAAATTTAACGAATGCACTTTACCTTATAAAATCTACTAATATGCATGGTTTATTTGCTCTCATTATCGAATGCATTTTACTTTATAAATCTCCTTGTCTGGTTTATCCGCTCTATTTTTGTTCATACAGGTACAAAAACAATACTTGTTTGCAAGTGTTTACAAGGCCCGGCGCCTGTGGAACACGCTGCGACTACGAACTAATTTTAAAACCCGCCAAAGTTTCAAATGATTGTAACGTTCAGAATTAAATTCCAGGAATAGAATAAGATATAATTATGACCACACACAATGGCCGATCAGTTGTTGTAACTTCTGTTTACTACAATCCACGAGTGTTTTTATTTCGTTCATCGACTTATTTCTGGCAATTTGTTACAACACCGAAGTACCGTATACAATATCAGTGTTCAAGGGCTAAAATCAAGGATTTTGTAACCATTCAAAGGCCATTTTTTCGAATGTTACTCTGAAAAATTGTGCACGAGAAAACGGTTCTGTTCAAGGCCTTTGATTTAGGAATTTGTTACGAATATATATTTTATTGTATTTTCTTTGTGGTTACATAATACCCCAGTGGTTCGGTGAGTACTTTTTAATTAGAACTGCTATTTTGTTATTGGTCGAGAAAGCAACAAATACATAGTAATTTTTAAAAAAGATCACGATGTTTTTTTTAATTTGTAAGACGTGTTTCGATGTGACTCGCATCTTCCTCAGTTACAAAGAGTGTTTGAAAATTGTTTGAACTTATAACAACTTAAAGAAGCATACATTAAATGATTACATACAAAAATTAAAAGCAAAGAAAAAAAGGCGTAAATCACGTCAATTTAACACTTACGCTTTAGGCATTGTTGTTTACTCCTTTTTTCTTTGTTATTTATTTTTTAATGTCATCATAGTTAATTATGCATGCTTCTTTTAATGGTATTAATTATGCATTTCTTCTTTTAATGGTATGTGAGTCACATCGAAACATGTGTTACAAAGTAAAAAATCATCGTAATCTTTTTAAAAATTATTTTGTTATTCGTTTTAAGCTACCAGTAATTTCAAATTATTGCTTTTAATTTTTAATCTTTGTTTGAATTGTTATTCCACCTATATAAGATCCAGTTTGTGTACTGAAGAAGCTCGAACGGGCGAAACGTTTGCAATAAAAGACCAATGAAGAAGTTCGCTGTTTGCACAAATTGGAGAAGTAATTGAAAACGTGTAATTGCGCCGTTTCTTACCTACAACCTTAAGCGTGTAGGTATGATTTATACTGCCATAAGGATTGGACACTATACAAGTGTACTTCCCAGAATCTTGAGGCACTAAATCTTTCAGTTTCAGGTACCAAAGTGAGCTGTTAAGGTATGGGTCCATTCGTCTTGTTTGCATTCTCTGCCCGTCTTTTAGCCAGATGTATTT
Organism: Cladopsammia gracilis; assembly: GCA_022457155.1. NCBI lineage: Eukaryota > Metazoa > Cnidaria > Anthozoa > Scleractinia > Dendrophylliidae > Cladopsammia > Cladopsammia gracilis. Next base: position 227,751 of record JAJGOT010000388.1, read on the forward strand.
TAGAGGTGGTGCTCCATTTGCTTTACACTTTAACCTGGTGTTGTGTGATGCTGGCCATGCTCTAAATGCTCTTCTTAACATATTTGGATCAGAGAAGGTTGGTGCAGCTCCTAAACCGGGAAGAATATCAAACAAAGTAAATCGTGTTAGATAGTAAATACAATCCGCACATTTGTACAAATTTCCGTTCAAGGTATAGTTCACTGAAAATGAATGACTGAGTCTTTGTAGATATTTTCTAACAGATACTTACTTGATGCTGTAGTTCTGTTAACCAATAATGTTGCATCTGAAATAAACCAGCACCTTGACATTAACGAAAGTCAATTTTATAGATATCTTTACGTAGGATTAAAGAAAAATTGGAAAAAATCTTGCCAGTAATAGGCGAATCTTTTCTGACGTCATTGTTTACATAAGAATTTACGTAGAGAAGGCACCGTGTTAAATACAAATTGATATCAAAACTTGAAAGAACATTTTAAACTTAGTAATCTATGCATTTTTTTTAACCTTTTTCGTGTAATGTTTAAGGAAATGTCAGCTATCAAAAACTGCCAAATTGTTGGGTGGCAAAAGCACTTTCTAATAAACCAACATTCTTTGTAAATTTTCGAGTTTTTAAAACAGCATTGCACGGAAAGTCGGATCTAGTATATCGGGCTCAAATTTTCTGAGAACGCTAATTCGCTATGTCCATTCAACGTGTCCACTTCATAAAATGCAACTGAGTTTTCCTGGGCCTTGCCCGCCTGAGTCCGCTTTTCTGTTTTTGTACGGCCAGCACAAGAAGCCGGATATCCTGCACAACGTAAATATCGACAAGCACTGAAATAACGTTATGGAAGTCTCACACTGCCATCTTCAACAGTTTACAATTACATCACTGGTCACGGAGGATATATATTTGTGAAGGACGAATTGGTGGTTTCCTTTTGGTGGCCTTCGATAGAGAACAATCAAAAGTACAAAGTAACGTGGTTTGCACGAATGCGGATTAAGTACAAGGAATAATTGTTGAGTTCATCGGGCTTCTTCAACATTATCATTTTTGCTTTAGACAAATTGGTGCTTTGTTTTCCTGGAAATATGGCATAAGTGTATCTTACCGTTGCAGGGCATAACATCCTTTCCTCGAGATGTTGGTCTAATTCAGTGCTGTTTAAGCCTGCCGTGCATTTTCGTATATATAGTCAAAAACTTGAAGCCCAATTCGTTGGGATTGTTTAGAAATAAGAGTCATTTTTTGTAGAGTTCTTGCAAGGTTAAGCACTGGATAATCGATCGTGTTGAAAAGTATATTGTTACCGCAAAATAAAATAAAGTAAAATGTTTCTAAAATGCCGCAGCCGTTAAAATAATGATTGCAAAGTTAAAAAAAGTCATTATTTTAACGGCTGGCTGTTTTAAAATAATATGTACGGGCATTTTGAAAATAATTTGCTTTATTGCTGTTTTGCCTAAAAATAATTTTGTGCAGATTACCGAGGTAATTTAGAATAAATCGCAAAAACATTTCAAACCTTACTCTTTGTATTCTGGTAATAAATTGACCGAGAGATTAACCGACTGGTTTTGTGAAGTTACTTCAAGATAGTCTCAATAATTTTCGATTTCAATCGCTTTTGCAAAATCTCTGGAACGGCTCGATGGATTTTTTTTTAAAAGTTCCCCACGCATTCTTACCGATGTGAAAAATGTTATCTCAAAGTTTCATTGACAGTGATTCACTGGAACGCATTTAAATTTTAAAGATGAAGACGACGTACGAACAGGTCGAAAAGTTTGCGTTGCAAATTCACGGTTGTTAAATTATGCTAATGATTTGAAATCAATGCACGCTAACGCGCCCCATGATTAAAACATTTCAATGTATGCTCTTTGATGCAGATTTTACTGCATGTAAACCACAGGACAACCAACACGAACCAAATTACAATTGCGTTCTTCGAACGCGATCAATAGGGAGAGTAATAAGATGCCTATTAGACAACAGAGGAAAATAATACAATAATGCTCGAATACAGATAATAATAGATGCATGGCAACGAACGAAGTGTATACAGCTGTTTCGAGAAAGGTTGTCGGAAAAAGCGCAAAAGTACACGCGACAATCCCGAAAAAAAAAATATGGGATATGATCAATGAATTTTAATAAGTCAAATAAATGCATGAAACGCGCGATGCCTCGTCCGTACAGGGACGATCTTAGATGGCGGGCCATTGGGATAAATGAGTTCTTAGAATGTAGCGTGGATGACTACCCATCCTAGTCTTCTCGGATAAGGACGATAAATCGTAGGCCCCGTCTCTTGCATCTTCAGTGTTATATGGTCAGCAGGGGACGTTAAAGAACCCACGCACTTGTCGTAAAGAGTAGACACGAAGTTCCCAGTGTAGTGGTCTGGCCTTGTTTCACGGGTTGGTGCTTCACAAAGGGTTAACCTCATTGCACCTTTCCCCGCTTGGACAGATTTGCCCAAGGAAAATGAGTATATATATAATACCTTTCTGGATTGTCGCGTGCACTTTTACGCTTTTTTCGACAACCTTTCTCGAAACAGCGGTACACCTGATTGAACAAACGTTGTCGTCAAAAAAATGTAAACCACACGATTGAATGGTTTTCTGGGAAGTGAAAACTTCTTGTGTTCTCAGTTAAACTACACATTATTATAACACAGTATGCCCAAAAGCTTATTTTATGAAGGAATAGGTCTCAAATATCGATATATGGAATTTTAACAAGCTTCATTGGCCTTCGGTTCCCAGAACTCCATTGTGTCGTATTGTTCGCGGTTTATATTTTTTCCCGAAAACGTTTCCACAATTGGGTGTATATTAATCACAGCGGGGTGCAGGACGCTTTGATCCGAAAAAAATAGCATTAAGTTAACAACCGCGCAAAATTTTCGACCGGTTCGTGCGTCGTCTTCATCTTTAAATTTAAAGGCGTTCCAGTGAATCACTGTTAATGAAACTTTGAGATAACATTTTTCACATCGGCAAGCATGCGTGGGGAACTTTTTAAAAAAATCCATTGAGCCGTTCCTCAGAGTTTTTTGCACATGGAGGGATGTTAGGAGAAAAGGTAGTTCTCGAGATCGCAAAAGAGAAAGTAAATAAAAATTCCATGGCGTGCAAACATAACATCACGCTACATTTTACCATATTTTAATGTGTTGATGTCGGAGTCTTGATCACGCAAACCTTAATTTTTGGTGATTTTGAAGATTCTTGTTTATCGTCGTCATGGTAATATCGATTTTACAAGAAAATACATCTTGCCAAACTTCAATCCAAAACCAGTAAGTGGTAAAAATTCACATCGATCCGACTTAAAGAAGACTGCTTGAAAGCCGAGTGATAAATGAAGGTAAGGTCCCGAAAACTGTATCGAAACACCTTAAATCAATTCCTCTCAACTTAATTTGTTTTATAGTGAGTGAATACGATCCAGGAAGTGACATAAAAAATTGAAAAGAAGGCCTCTCTACCTGTTACTTGAACTTGAGTGGTTGGCGTTGTTGAAGTAAAATCAGTGGTGGCCGCTGAAAATCCTATATAGAAAATAAAAATAAAAAGATTCATCACATATAAACAAAGTGCTATGGTACTAATTTGACACGCTTTCGAAACAACACCAATCGAAATGTTTGTTAAATTTTTCAGTTAAAATACAAAAATGATGGTGACCATTATCAACAAATTGACCTCATTTTTCCACGGTCTGTACTCTTATTGACCATAGAAATAACGTCATAAAATGTTCAAAACTCAAGTGGAACCACGAGCCGTGGTTTCACCGCCAGTAAGAGTACAGACCATGGAAAAATGCGGTCAATTTGTTTTTTACAATAACAAACTTGAATAACTGCGAGCGCCGAGCGAACGAGTTTGCGGGAATCATTTTAGAAAATAAAGATAAACAACCTAACACTGACAACCTGCTGCAAAATATTTTTGAGTGGGGAATAATTAAAGGTCATTAAAGCCGTATCTTTTTATGTGAATAAATTATGTAACAAAAAAGGCTCACACACTTATTCTCTTCAGCTTAAATCATCGCTAGAACTTTTAATATTAACACAGCACAACAAAGAGCCGTTATTCAGGAAATTTTAGAGAAACGCGCTCGGCGATAATCGCAAAATAGAGCACAATAACCTCACACAAAGTCAAATATAAAATTACTAGGCACAGTTTACAAAGCTAACCTTTTTCAAATAGGCCATTTGCACGATGGCGTCATTTGACTACAACTACCAGAATTCATTTCGTTTTTCCTTTCTTATTTAAATTTTGTAATCTCAGTGCGGTTTAATAACAATAGCCCTAATTTGCACTACAAAACAAAAAATTGAAGGATTCTGGTAGTTGTAGTCATATGACGTCATCATGCAAATGGCCTATTTGAAATGTCTTCGAATAATTAGATGAATCTTTGCTCCAAGTTGTTTTCGGCTCATTTTATTCCGCCGTTCATGAATTTTCCCGTGAAACTACGACAAGTTTAGACCTGCCAAGTCTCACGCCTTAGGCGTGAGTCTCACGCCTATTCACGCCAATGGAGCAATTTCTCCAACCTCGTTCCCAGGGTCTCTCATCTTCCCGCCCTCTGGAGCGAGAGAAGAGAGACCCTGGTCAACTCTGGTCACGTGCGTCCCAAAATCTGGGATGTAACAAGTAAAAGATTTGAGGGAGGGGCGGCAAAGTGTGAAATTTGTTCGCTCTAGCAGAGCATTGCAAATCAAAACAAATCCGAAAAGCCGTTTGGCGGCTTCCGATAAATGTGAAGCGGCGGTCATCCGCAGACTTCAAAACATATTTACATCGACTGGTTTTGAGAGTGCAAGTTGCTTTAGGATCTGTAAATTAATTGTCACGGCGCTTGAAGATTTGTCGGCAGTATTAAAAGCTAATTTTCGACTCGCTACACAATAGTCCATTTTACAGTTGTCTTCTTAGTGTCCTGGCCTTTGAGTGGAAGCGAGGTTGAAGTTGACCTTGTTATGATACAGACCATGGAGCTTTTCAGATGTAAATTTACCTAGTTAGCATGAGAAAAGCATTATTAACATATGAAAGGCAGAAAGGTTTGTATCAAAGCAAGGTCACCTCCAGCCTCACTTCCACTCAAAGGTACGGTCACCAAGCACACAACTGTAAAATGGACTATTACAGTCCAATTTTATTACTGGACGCCGCCGCTAAGCTCGGTCTCGGCAGAAAATGCTTTTGATTTTATATGGCATTGTTCCGAACTGAGATGAATTATCGTTACATACTATTTAGCAGGCGATCTTCAAGCTTCATTCGACATGCACATTAAATTGTCGCCGTCTGTTCTCGGAAGATGGCGAAGTGGAAAAATATTTTGACATGCAGATCGACTCTACACTTTTATAACAGGAAACGAGGTAGAGAAGATAATGATAGCTTTTATTCTTCGTAGGCGAGGCATGTTGTTTTGTTCAACATTTACCAGTTCCAGTCGTTTGAATGTCTATGCAAGATCTTTACATTTCATTGTTTCATTATACGCTTGTTAAATTATTGAACGATAACCATTTTAATCCTTGCGCATAATTCATTCGCATTTGTTTGAATCGTTTGATTGAACCGTTTCCGGACATCAACGGTCTCGCGCACAGCACGAGCCACTGTGAAGAAAACGAGACAAAGTTACAAACACTGTCGACCCCTCCTTAGGAATATAATTGTCCAAGAGGCACGTGACCAGGGTTGACCAGGGTCTCTTTTCTCTCGCTCCAGGGGGCGGGAAGATGAGAGACCCTGGGAACGAGGTTGCAATTTCTCACGCCTTATTACAGATTTGAGCTATGAGCCTTAACTGATCGCATGATCCAATTTAAAATATAGTTACGTTCATGAAAATATGGCACTTTTTTAGGTTTTTATCGTTCTGAACATTACAATTAAAGACGTCGGAGCATATCCAACCTATGTCGAATTTGAGACCTTTTTTTGTTTTTTGTTTTTCGCGCTCATTTTGCCTCATTTTTGGCACGTGACCTACAAATTAATTAAAAAACATTGTTCAGAATTTTTCTATGCTGTTTTTTCCCGTCGTTTTAGAGAAATAACGTATGCAAAAAACAAAAATTAACTAAACTCCCTGTCTTTCCGTTGAATCCCGCTCGAGAAAATGAATCCCAAAGTTTATCCGAATTTCTCGATTTTATGCCGAGTTTTTTTCACTTCAGATGACCAAGTTTGGGCCCGTACCGCTAAATCCCGCTCAAGAAACATTTATCCCAAAGTTCATTCCCTCGAACGCTTCATTTTTATCACCAATAGTCAGCAAAAGTGTAGCAAAGCATGTCGGGATATCAATGGCGACATCGACCACGGAATGTCCACCCAAACAAAATACAGAAAATATTATAAGTCTCGAAGCACTTCGGATATCGGGCATTTCGACCACGGCACGCTGCCCCTTTTCTGATCCGAAGTGATTCCGAAGTGATTTAGACACAAGGTGGGACAAGAAACACACGACTCGTTTCTTTGAGAGGTGCTAGAGACTTAAGGATTTCCGGACTTAATGATATCCTTCCATCACCGGACGGGCTTCAAACATGTTGGCTTATACACACGCTACGGTCGATGTGTTAACCGTGGCGAGCTCGCGATCGATAAGCGAGCCAGGCGCGCGTAAATAGCGGTATTTTTGCTTAGGTTGTTGGCACTGGTCAAGAGTATTACGGTCGCATAGTCTCACGGCCAATCTGCTTTTAATGGCGTCGTTTTGGAGTTCGTTTCGTACAGTTTTGGAAGGAACTACGCTCCGATGTACGGTCAAATCACCAGAGAGCCAGAACTCATCTTTCTTCAGGTAGTTTAGTTTAGTTAATTTCATTTTTTATATACGTTTTTTTCCTCTTAAAATAAGCAAAATAAGCGCGAAAAGACAAAAAAAGGTCTGAAATTCGACATAGGTTGGTAATGCTCCGTACGCTTCAATTACAGAGGTCTGATGTCCATTTAAATTTCCAAATTCTTCGGAACATCTTCGGACAACTTCGGACATCTTCGGAATAGATCGGATTTTCTTCGGATTCGGTCGGGTCGCCTTTGTAAATCCTGGCACTCCTACAAAACAATTCTCACGCCTATCACTCGGAAAAAGTTGGCAGGTATACAAGTTGTTTGTCCTTTTTCCTTCGCACTCAATTCCAGGCAACTTAAGCTGATTGTAAACTAAGAGAGGGCATTCTTCTCATTGAAGAATTCCAGTTTTAAGTGCGGAATTTTTCACTGTTTGAAAGTTTTTTATGCGTCTGTTTAACAAATTGATGTCAGTTTTTTATGCGTCTGTCCTCTTATTGATGATATTAAAATTTCGTCATAACATTGTCAAAGATCCACAGCACTTTGACAATGTTATGACGAAATTTAAAAACTGACGTCAATTTGTTAAATTGACCATAGAAATGAACCAATCAACGCGCGGGAATGCACACAGTTATTGTAAATTAAGTAGAGAATTTCAGTAACAAGGAGAAAGGTGACTAAATAATATTAGTGGAAACAATTAATTAACATTTTTTTAGTTCCAAGTTTTGTTAATAACTTAGTGCGGATAGAGTCGGAGTGCGCGTCAAAGTTGGTTTGAGTTCTTCGATTAGATCTTGTGAATGGGGCAATCAAATCTATTCAGCCGATACTTTCTAAAATAAAAGAGTATTATTTTTCATTGGTCAAACTTTAGATCATTTCACAATTTGAACTAAATCATTGCAAGTTTCTCTTAGTTTGAAAGTGTTGGTAAAAGTGACCGCATCTTGCCAGCACAAGACTGTCCGCATGGTGAAGTGAACGTTGTTGCCCGCGGATTAAATGTTACGTATTACCCTTCATCATGGCTTTAATTAAGCAAAAATACCCAAAATCGTTTTTGATGCCCGTTTTGACTCACCTTGGACCCAGAGGTTCGTTCTCTAAATATCATGAGTGAAATTAACCGCATAAACGGTCAGAAGAAGCTCGCGAGACGGACCTAGAGGTTTTTATATTTTTCTCGTTGTCGCGGCTTCGCCGCTCAAATTCGCCGTTTTCACTAAAAAATAAAAACCTCTGGCACCCAGGGTAGTTTTGACTCATTTCAGCTTGGATTCGATACATCAGACAGATTCACAGCAAAAGAACCCAGATTGAAGAGATTTCAAGCTGGGTATTAAGGTGACAATCAAGAGTTAGAACGTATCGCGTATAAAGGCCCATAAAGTCACCGGCACCGGCATCGACATAAGCATAAGCCGCCAAAGCGGAAGCATAACGGCGCTTATGTCCAGTGAAAACGGGCCCGACATACGCACAAGCGCAAGCATAAACATGTGCATATTAAAGGATCACCGTCACCCAAAAGACGTTACAGTCGTTTGTTTTTGTTTTGAAATGTTCAAATGTTCATACGTGTTATCTGATTGGTTGCACGCATTCAAGGGTGAATTTAGAAAGTGATCACAGCGAGCACAGCATTTTGGGTGAAGGTGGGCCTTTAAATCTTTGGCAACGTTCGTTTTCACTTGACGAAATTCTTATGCTTCCGCTTATGCTAATGCTTATACACCGCATGCGCTAAGACAGAGTACCCAATTTAAAGGTTATGAAATATTGAAACACGTTTCAAAACGCATTTCCTTTCGTCTCTGCATGATTTTATTTTAGCAATTCGGCGATATTAATTAATTAATTAATTGTATTAAGAGTTAAACATTAGAGTTAAATATTTTCTCCAGCTAGTGTATACCATGGTTTATCTTATTTTAGGATTTTATTTGTTTCTCGGAGATACTAGCCTATTTTTGGCTACTCTGAAATTCGAGATGAAATAAAGTTTTATGTATGTATGTATGTATGTATGTATGTATGTATGTATGTATGTATGTTGAATAATAAATTGGACCCCCGAAACGAAACTTTCAACACAAAATGGCGAATTTTCATATTACACATTATCTTATAGTTGCATGTTATACTTTTTAAGTGATGTATTCTAAGTGAACTATTTTACGACTGTATTTAGTTTTCACCCCTACCTTGACGAACATTGAGTTCTAGGGTTGCGTTTGTTTTTCCCATAGAATTTTCCGCAATGCAAGTGTAGTTTCCCTGGTCATCTAGTCTGACGCTCTTAATCTTTATGAAGCTGTTGTTGCTCAAATCCTTTCTAATTATTCTACCAGTCACCTGTAGACGCTTGCCGTCTTTGAGCCATGATATGATCGGTAATGGGCTCCCAGTCACTTTGCATCGCAATCGAACGTTATTTCCTACCTGAGCATTATTCTGAGCTGCATTAGAAGTTACCCGACAACCAGGCGGATTATTGTCTAAAAAGAAAAACAGTTCTTTCAGTAGTCGTATCTTTTGAGCTAAGATCAAACGATCAACTTCCGATTAATTTCTAGCTTTCATCCATGCTTCGTTGTTCAGCTTAAATGTACGGTAATTACAACAAAACAAAGTCCTGGTTTCTAAACGAACTCTACATTTCAACATCGTAACCCAAAGTCTAAGAGAGGGAAAATGCCGACCTTTTTACAAAAAAAAAAAATACGGAAACTGATGTATGTTCAACCCTATGTCTTCGTGGGAGTAATGTTACTTGTTGTATACAAATATCTCATTATTGTCAGACCTTTGTCTCACGTGAATATAAAAATCGATCAAGAAGGGGGAAAGTAAATGAGTTTTATTAGGTATCATACCTTGCCAAAGAACCTGTTTTTCTATAATTTATTCGAGGGAAACGCACCACAGGAAAGTACTGATCAGAATGGTCGGATTATTTCAAACGGAGAGCTAAAGGAGAGTTGTTACTGTATTGGCGATCTTGTTTCCGAATAAATTGCTAGTGTGCATGTGTTCAAAACCCGAGTATTTGTTGACTGGAATGCACATAAATTTAACATATTGCGTTGTACTAGTACAACGCTTTCTCATCATCGTGATAAGCTAAGAGATTACAAAACAAAATGTTTATTCAGGTTGTATCAGATAATATGCTCCGCAGCTGAACTTATTTGTTGATTGCGCCGGAAATTCTCCTCATTTACTTTCATAGCAAACACGCATTTTTTTTAAGATTTACCGCCTTTAGTTTGCTTGTACACAAACATTCGAACTCGGTTTATTTTTCACTTAGTTATTTAAAACTTGCTAAAAGACTATTGAGCGGACACTACGTGGATTTTGAGACAAAGAATTTATCGCCCAAAACGGTGGTCATATGATAGGTGAACTCGTGACACCACATTTCTGGTTATGGAGACAGTGCTTTCTCGCTACAAAAAGTGGTACATCGGATGGAAAGCTTAAAACAATATATTTGCCAACAAGGTCGGTGTACATTATTGTATGTCAAACTAATCACTGCGAAGCAACAGATACAGTATATTTGCAGAAGTATTCAGGTTGTGTTTGAGAAGTCTATAATAGTTGTTTGAAGCATTCACCTTCAGCTGTCATGCTTGTCTACATCATGTCAAAATGTTAAAGAATGAACATTCTCCAATCAACGTTGTTTCCCTTATTTGCTTTCTTGTAAACAAAAAGTGCCAAATGTTTTCTGTGTATTAGTATACTATTCGCCGGACTAAACTACTTGACCAACATTTCCACTGTTCAATAAATAATTGTTGACTGAACGCATCACAGTTCAAAAAAGAACACAAGTCCACGCATACATCTCCCTATGCCGTTATAATGTTCGCCTTATTGTTGTATGTGAGATACCCCTCTTCCCTTTTCTTTTAAATATCTTGGCAACCTAATCGTCATAGCGATATTAGGAATATTTTTAAAAGTTCCCTATTCCCGGCTAGTAAGTATGGCAATGGCGATAGGCTCGAACCCGGTGTGTGAGAAGGCGGCAAAGTTCTCAGTGGACAATTTTTAGTATTAGCAGCGCTGAAATCGGCGCCGGAGTGCGAGTGGTTTAATAATTGAACATGTCTGTGTTAAAGTGGTTTATGCGCCATAATTTTCACAATAAAAATCAGGAAAGTTAAAATCCTCAACATGTGGGTCAAAGGTAGCATTTGTTAAATATTTGTTTTAAAATATGAAGACATTATGTTCCGATATCAGTATATGTGATTTAAGACATTAAGATATTGGCACCTCAGCGATGAAAACAACATTCTATGAATGATCACGAACAGAAAATAAATCATCTCCAGACATTTGAATTTCCTTCTTATACCTTTTAACGTTAAAAATGAATAAAACTTTTGCTAAGAAACGCGTACAGAGGCTCTGCTCGCAGGGTAGAGGCTGCGTTGCTTTATGAATGAGTGATAAACGTGAGCGTGTATTAAACAGCTGGATAGGCCAGAAATATCACAAGGCACAATGGCGAGAACACAATAGAAATGGTAAACAGCAACTTAGAGTGACTCCTGCGTCTTATTTACTTTCTACTTCGACATGCTTAAGAGCTGAACAAACATTTGAGTCTATATGTTGAACTAATAGATGAGATTCTCTTTGTCCTAACTCGCCTGTAACAAGTTTTTCTTGCATGATTTAAATGAATAGAGTCATTGATCTTGACATATTACTGAAAATTGATTTTTGAAGCGTGACGAGATCTCGTACATCGCAGTCCCACAGATAAAGGCGGAAACCGTTTTCGTTTTGTGGTAATATGAACAAAGATTAATCTTTGTTAAACAGTTTAAACAATGAATAGAGACTAGGAACGCGTAGACTCTAGACTGTGCTTGTTGCAAAACAACAAGTATGAAGATATCCACTTACCAGCTGAGCAGTCTGCGTAATGACAACAAGGCTGACCAACAATATCCACCGCTGTGCCTGCTGCTGCATGCTCACATCAACCAAGGCCTTTCTTTTCGAACTAACATTATGTTCATCGCTGAAATCCGGCGATCGATCGAGCGATAACTAGGGAAAGAAGTGATTTTCGAGGTGAGTAGACGTTCTGTGTCCACAATGTCGTCTCAAGTTGCCTGGTTTGTTTTAGGACTCCGCAGACAATTCATTTGCTTGTTGTCAATCTGATGGCACAATACTGACGTAGTGCCAAAGAGCAAAACACTTCAATTGATGTCAACGTCGTGACAATTCTTTGCCGATTTCATGAGACTGATAGCGAACAGATCTCGTCCGATAGGTTCGACGATGTAGTCCTGTTAGTAATACAACGTTGAGCAATGTCGAATTCCTGTTTAAAGGGAATTTTGATTGGCTTATTTTTTCGCTCGTCTCGGTATGTTGGCTTTGGTTGAATTTTGTGTGAAATTTCAATGGTTTCAAGTGACAACTGGCCACGCCTCTATCAATCATTTCAAAAATACAAAAGAAGTCAAGTACACACGCGTTTCCGGTTGGATGGGGTTTTTGTACCCTTGGGGTAAATTTATTGTTCGACTTCTAATTAGTTCATCTTCTTTAGTGGCACATTAGCGGAGTCCTTACAAATTCACTTATCTTCTTGCCTAAGAAGAGGTGCAGACAAACTTGACAAGAACTTGCGATCCAATGTAAACTTAGACTGCAAATTACACGCAAGCGATGCCTTGGACTAAGCTAATCTCTATCGCGAACCATTTTCCCTCTTGACATGTTTGGTTTATTTGGTTAACAAAACGTTCACTTCCATACACACTATTGCATCAACATTCCATCATCCTCTTGGGGTTTTCTCTCTAGTCAATATGTGCGATAACAAACTGTTTACTCGAAGCAAACAATCGTGCCTGTATTTGCACGAGTACAGCCACTTGAACACAAAGGCTGTTGGCGATCGCAGTCCCGGGATCGCGGTGCAGTGCCAACGATTTCAACGTGTACATTAACAAATCAAAACAAACCAGCTTACCTGAAAACGTATGGAGTTAACTTGCCATTTTGCTGTTTACGTCTCACGACTGTTTAGTTTCTAAATGCTGTAGAGTGAAAATCAGTGAGTACTTTTTGAACAAGAATACTTGTTTTTGCCCGGCCTCCACTTGCGCTTGCCGACAAGTTTTTATACCAGCTGTAACACTGCGTTAGTCGAATGTTTGCTGCCGGGTGTTTTAAATTAACGTTGTCGCACACGGAATGCTCGTAGGTTCCGCTTATCTTTCCCAATAATCTTCCGATTTCTCCGGATATCTGTTTCATCGACAACTTATTGTTTCAACTTTTTTCTTGTTACCTCATTCTCTGAAAGCTTCATTTGCTTCCTGCTGTCTTGTTATCTTTTATGTGAAGATCCTCGGGCGTCCGAAGATTAGCTAATGGTTGTTTGATGTGATTAACTTTACAAGCAGGAGGGCCGCAAGAAGAGTTAAACTTTTTGCAGACCAAAATAGTTCTCTATGAATTCCTCTAAGAAACACGAGATGCAAACACCCCGTTTTTGTGGGTGCTTATCGCTCTCATCTTTCAGCAATTCAGTTTCGCATTGCTGTTTTGTCAACCTGACTTGTACCATATTTTGCAATTACATCTGATATTCGTGTGGTTTGTTTGTCACGGAATCACAGCAATTGCTTTTTGTCGTAACCGAGTAACTGTTAGAAGTGTTTCCCAGGAGCTAAGTTTACTTTTATCACGCTGTGAGTTATTCTCTTAACCCTGTTACGATACTTACGAGTGTTGTAACATTACTGAGATCGTCACTTTGGATATCTTAAATTGTCACTCTACCATTTATCACACGTATGGTTGGAATTCACATGTATGGAATAAATTGAAAACTGAAGGTACAAGTCGCGAAACTGACACATTGCCTATTAATATCGTATGGAGACAATAGCAATGTGCCGTGGAATGAAAAGGTATTTTCTCAGGCTGACATCGTTGGGCAGATTTCCAGGGTTAATATTTTTCCATAAATAAACAAGAAAAATTTCCATTAGCTATATCTTTTGGAGATCTGCATTTTCATAAGAAAACAAGTATAGAGCCATTTGACAACATGAAAATTCAGCTGGATAATTGAGCTTACTCTTATCTAACGACGTCTTGTTTTTGTCATGAAATGAATTTGGTACGCCCTTTTATCATTGTTGACCCCTTGTTTGTGTTACAAAATGCTACCTGTCGTACCCCAAACACAAACTGTAAAACAAGTGATTTAGGTACTTATTACGTGTTGACGGGATTGGAGGAAGTAATTGAAGTGTAGTATATGTTGCTTTTAACGGGTATTGCGAACAATTGCGAAAAACAAATTAAATAAATTGTCAGTCCGTCCTGTAACCCATCAGAAATTTCTCAACACCTTGATATCCAAATAGGGTTATAGGCAGGTTCGGAATGTGCTTCAGAAAACTAGTGTTGATGGATGGCGTTTCAGAATTCGTGGCTGGTCCGTTTGTAATCACCTGGTTGGCGCCAGCGGAAAAATGAGCCGCTAATATAATGTGAGCTTAACTTGGGATTAAACTTGTTCAATTCAAGACAAAAGAAACTGTTTATATTTCAATCGACGTTTTCGTATTTGTGTAGAAATGAAAGACACCCGAGTTGTATGTCCCAGACTTACTTAGTCGCTTTGCTTGCGCGCTGCTCTGTTTTTATGCTAATAATGAAAACTAACACTGTTGCATAATGAAAAAACGTGGTAATCTACTGTGGGAGGAGTCTGACGCGGGCTCAAAGAAAAAAAGTAATTGTACTTGCATCAAGCCTTTATCCCTGACCACGCTATAAAATGCTTTTTACAGGTGAACATCGGGATACCTTAGACCGGTGTACACGTAACAATATCGCCTGTTACTTTTCATTTTACGATAAACAAAAGGATTTAAATTGCAGATTTCAAATTTGAAACTTTTAATCTCCTTAGAATAGCGGGGCGAGTACAGATGGGTACACCTGCAAGTTCGATTAATGTACAAAATAGTTATCATAACCATGGTGGTACAATTTGTTGTAAAAGAGCAAAAATGACTGAAATACACAACAGATCAATTTGTGGCACTGTAATGTTGTTCCTTTACATACAGTAAGCGAATGCAAACTTTAAATTGCGCCGGGTCAGGTCTCAACACATGAAGAGTCTTATATAGCTTTTAATGGTCATGGCTCACGCTATGCTACGAACTAACTGAAGTCAATCCCACCAGGTTTTTCCCGATATTTTCTGCATTTAAATTACTGCTTAAAAGGGTCCTTATCCTTTGTCCTCCATTGGCCCAGCTAGAGATGCCTAACATACTTGAAAAAAAAGGCGCACATCTGTTCGTAAACGGTTTTCAAAAGTTGTTTCAAATCGTTAGAATCGTTTGGTTAGGATACCATATTTTCTCGAAAAATATCCGGGAGCGATCATTACTTTTTTTACTCCACAAGCATGAGCAGGCAATTACAGTAAAAACCCACGTATAAGAACCTAGATGTTTCCAACTTGGCCTAAAGGTTCTTATAGAAATGGTATTTAGTGGGATTTTAGGCTACTTAGGCTCTTAAATAGGTTCTTAATTCTCGGATAGGGGCCTACTACATGTACAGGGCATATGTGATATGGAAAGCCATTGATGTATGACATTGATGCAGGGAAGTATCAATGGGCTTCCAAAACTGCATGTGACTTCGAAAATGAGAGAGAGACACATGGAACTGTATTCTTAATACAATTGCATTGTGTAATCCAGTATTGGCGCAGATGTGATATGGTTTTCATTTTAGTTCATTCTTTGAATCTTACTGACTTGAACCTAGACTAAATTTTTTTCTGTATTTTCATCTGTGCCTTCATTTTTGTGAAATAAGAACCTATTAAAAATTTTAAGCTAAAAAAGGTTCTTATGAAAAGGGGGTTTGAAATGAAAATTTTAGCCTAACAGTTTCTTAAATTTTAGGTTCTTATACGTGGGTTTTTACTGTATTCGAGGGGAGGCGATTAATCGAAGGGGGCGATTATTGTCTCTGTGTAAACGAAGCAGAAGATTGGCATGGGCGTTTCAAAAATTTATAAATCCCCATTTGCCAAATGGGGATTTATAAATTATTGAAACGCCCATGCCCATCTTGGTTTAGCTTGACTGGATTCTGAAAGTTGGACTGGGTCCAAAGAACACTACACTAAAGACAAATCTTAAGTCATCAACTATGTTTTAAATCTCCGACTAAAATCAATACCCCCTGAGTTCAATTACTATGAGCATCAGTTGACTCAAATGTTATTGATCAGTGTCTGGCTTCGGTTTATTTTCAGTTTTTTTTTTTTCGGTGGAAATTTTACAAATTAATACTTTGGCACATTCTTTACAGTAAAATGACGTTTTGCTATATGTCAAGTTTGCTTGATGTATCATAATGACTTGGATTGCCATTTTAACCCCCTTTGTCATACTGAGGAGCATTCATGATTGCCGGTCTTTTCAGTCCAGCTTTCTTCCGGACTGCGAGCAGTCTTTTCTCGTGATTTTCTTTGGCGCAAGAAGTCGGTGAGAAGACGAACGAATCGAGCGGCGAGGCAAGTTACCTTTCGTAAGCGCTCGCTGCCACTTTACTGACACTAAGAATTTTTTTCGGTTTTACAAATTGATGTCTTTCCGGCTACCACGGAAAGGGCGTTACGCAGCAAAATGTAATAATCGCGCAAAATGTAATATTAACGCAAAATGTAATAAAACTGACGTAAAATGTAATAAAGTGGTTACATGTAAAATCAAAATGTACATTACATTTTAACCCAAAATGTAAAAATAACTTTTCTAACGCAAATGCAATAACGCTTCTATTATATCTGATTACATGAAAAGTAGAGTGCTAAATCCGTGAACAATTTCATGCAATCAGTGCAGTGATAGGATATGACTTCAAGGTGAATGATACGAGTTACAGCAGGTATTCTGAAAACCATCTCGCCGAGGTTACAGCAGATTATCCAAAGCCTTCCGCAGTACTCTACAGTAGATTATACGAAGGTCATCCGAGGCGACTCCGTATACTGCCACACCTTCATACTCATATTGTCGGGAGTCCAAGGAAATATCAAACTTGCTCCTCGTACATTGTAATGTTGAGTTATATAATTATGCAGTGTTTGAGAATTTGGTCGAGAATTGCACGTGTGTTTGTTACACCATAAAAAACTCGCTAGAACGAGATGTGGTATTTGTACTCGTTTATCCGTTCTTTAGATCAAAAGTTCAAAATTCAGATTGAAACTCGATCCAAGAGCGCTTTCCTTTTGTATGTGTTGTTCAGGGGGGAAATCAAATGGAACGGCCCTTCCCACTGGAAGGACCATTCCATTTCATTTCCCACTGGGACGACCTCTTTTTTTACCGTCAAAACGCCAATATTGAGATCCTCTTAAACGACCATGTTTGCGCGAAGGGGATGCGTATGTGGCCTTTTATTAACAAGTGTTCAACTTGCATCGATGGATAAACTAATTTTAGTACAATCCTCAATCCTTTTTCTCCATGCACATTCCCTTATTATAGCTGTATTATTTACTGATGAAAAAACATATCTTAGTTAATTTCTATCCACCTATGCTGGACAAGAATGCATCAGTCACAGAACTTCGTCTGGTAGCATCAAATCCCGAGGAGGGGGGGGGGGGGGTACTCCCTATAATGGGCTATACGGGGATGCTCCGCCCGAAAGGGGTACCATTTTGAGGCTGGAGGTATATGAAAGGGTGGGAATTTCACGAGTTGAAGTATATGAAAGGGTACATGTCACAATGTCAGTTGTTTTAAATATCTTGGAATTTTAATATCCTCTGATTTTACTTGGACAAATTATGTCGAACACATGGTAGGGAAAATTAATCAAAGGCTTGGCCTACTTAGGCGCATTAAGCATTTATTACCATTTAGGACGCGTGTCCTATTTTATAAAAGTCTTGTTATGCCCTTATTTGAGTACGCAGATTTAGTTTGGGGTGACAAACATAATGTAACTTTAACTGTGACGTCTAACCTACAAGTTTTGCAAAACAAGGCGGCTAAAATAATTTTAGATCGACCGCTGTACTCATCTGCGTCGCACGCATTAGCGACTCTGAAGTGGATACCTTTAGAGAAAAGGCGTTTCCAGCGAAGATGTGTGCATGTATACAAATGTCTAAATGGACTTGTAGATCATGAATTGACATTAGTTACACAACAACAACAGCATAATTATAACACCCGAAATAAAGCAAACCTTACACTTCCCTGCGTTAAAAGAAATTGGGGGAAACAAAGAACTGCTTATCATGCTGTAAATGACTTTAATTCTCTTAGTCAGGTAATAAGACAATCTTCTAATGTAAATGTATTTAAGCGGAATGTTTTTAACTTCTTAATCTAAGAGTTTTTACATAGTTTTTGATGTGTTTTTTGTTTTGTTTTTTAGTGTGAGTATTTTAGTTTTTATTCTTAGTCTTAATCGAGGTCCTTTTTGAAAATCACTGATGTGAAAGAGTTTTCCTCAATAAAGATTATTATTATTATTACATAGGGATTTCACGAAGAATAGGAAAGGGTAGCGAAAACACGAATTGAAGTATAAAAAAGGGTAGGGAAAACTGCCATTTAAGTATTATAAAAGGGCCTTTCAAAGTATATCAAAAAGACGCACATAAAGGCTATATCAAAGAGGTACCATTTTCAATGAAAGGTATATGAAAGGGGTACCTTTTCTGTCAAAAACGGTATATGAAACTCTAAGGAAACCACGCGACGGTACCCAAGCAAGCTCTCCTCTGGAATCCGCAAGGGAAGAGGAAGCGTGGAATGCCTAAAAATAACTGGAGGAGGTCAGCCGAACAAGAACTGTGGCATATAGGGTCACGATGGAACGATATGGAACGCAGAGCTTAGGATCGGGATGAGTGGAGAGAAACCGAGTAGATGCCTTATGTTACCTTGAACTGATGCAATAAAAACCCGCAGTAAAGAAATAGCCTGTGACATCCGCCTCCTACAATACAATACAATAAATTTATTTATCCACGGAGTCCTTATCACTAAAGAGTGGTCTTCTAAAGAGCCGTGCACATTAAACCTAGTAGAAAAAGTTAAGACTTAAAAATTACAAAACTCCTATAATAAGTGCTAAACTAAGTTAAGAAAATACTAATATACAATAGCGGAATAAAAACTATTTAAAGTAGTGGCCTGCTTAGCCTCCGCTGACAGACTGTTCCATGTTACTGCGCCCCTATAACGAAAACTTTTCGCGGAATAAACAGGTTATGTTGCGCACCTCGAAGATTATGTCTGTGAATTTGACCAATTAAGCACATATGATAAGAACCACATCAGCCTGACAAATGTAGCAGGTCAGGATCAGGATCAATAATTTACTAATACACCATATCAGAAATAATTGTTTTCATCCTATAAGTAAGAAGCTGTTTAATTATTCAGCCTGATTTCTCGCCACTGACACATCCAATATATAAGAATCATTT
Organism: Cladopsammia gracilis; assembly: GCA_022457155.1. Taxonomy (NCBI): domain Eukaryota; kingdom Metazoa; phylum Cnidaria; class Anthozoa; order Scleractinia; family Dendrophylliidae; genus Cladopsammia; species Cladopsammia gracilis. Next base: position 247,156 of record JAJGOT010000388.1, read on the forward strand.
CAGCCTGTCACAGAAAATCACGGCTTCTTTTATGCGAGATTTTACTGTATTCAACTGATTTTATTTGATGATTGCAGCCTAATTTCAACATAATGCAGCCTAAACTAGAGCAGAAATGGTATGCACCATAACAAAAGGCTTGGCATCGATCGTTTGCGAAGAAGGAGCAGTGGCGAGTTGACGCCTCTTCGGGCTTCATGGGCACGAGACCTGTTAACGTTTACCGTTAATTTGCATAATTAAAGATCAGTGCGCTCGCGCGATATAATTAGCGGAGCTCTGCGGGCCAAAGGCCCGCGCGGAGCCCCGTACTCATAGAACGTATGGCCGTCATTTTTCATGGTCATGGCTAGCGGAATGTTTCGCGGGCGCGTCGTGCGCCCGCCGCCCTCCCTCGGTATGTACTTGGTGTATCCCTTATTATTTTGTATTTAAACACTTAGTTTTTATTTCAGAAAAAAAAGAAGAAGATAAAAACAGCAGAATAAGGAATCGAACCCGGGCCGTATGATCTACTCCATGCACACTATCCATTGTACTACCGAGGACTAGCTGCCGGAAGTTGTAATTTTTAAGGGATATAAGATAATATGCTGCCAGCCCAGACCATATATAAGAACTAACCGTTTCGATACACTGGAAATACTGGAATCAGTGCTTAACCCTAAATACTAAAATAAGTGCTTTAACCCTAGATACTGTAATCCGACCCTAAATTACACTGCAATATATCTGTTATAAAATACATTACAATAAGGGATACATGAAGTACCATACATTATGATCAGGGATACACCAACATGGTACCTAGGCCTCCCTTCACCGCCGTCGCGCAGGACTAGCTCGCGGGCGCGTATGACGTCGCAAAACATGCGCGTACGACGTCATGTTGAAACCAAAGCGAGGCTTTGTTTTTCGCGCTGTTACACGGCCGAATGTCACGTCAGCTGGGAGAATACTGCTGTGTTTAGCGGAGAAAACCGTTTAAATTACAGCCAAATTCGTTGTATCGCGATGCGCGAAATGCAAACTTCGAAAGTTTTCCGTTTTTTTCTGTTCCGTCAATCATCTCAGTGGGAGGCGGGGTTAACACGGAGCGAGTTGAATCTGGTGTTATTTTAGCGCGTTGAGAGTTTGATTCGGAGAGTTCATTGGCGAGAAATTTTATTCGAAGAGCTGGCGAGAAAGGATGTTTAATCGAAGAAGATGGATACATTCATATATACATTACATTGGTTGAAAAGCGATTTTATGTAAACAAAAGAAGACTTGGATTTTATAGTTCTAAACTTGACTCGCGTGGTCTTATGCAAATATGTTTGTGTATTTTTTGCAATTTTTATTTCCAAATCAGTTTCTCGGACAATTTTTTATACCCAGCAGGTGTATTTTATTTGGAAATAAGTCGTACAAGTTATTCTAGACGGAGGAAAGGTTGTTTTTGTGAACTTTTGTACGGTCTAAATGCACTGTGCAAACAGTCGCGTAAGTCTGTTTTTGAGAATTGCTAAAATTAAATGATAGCCCGGTCGTAAATTTTATACTTGTGCTTCCGACCTTTCACCTCGCTTAAGTTTATCATCGACCTTTAGTCGTTTGGCTGGTTTATCATCTCTCGTGTCATCCAGGCCGCATCATGCAACGCCTGAAGTCCGTTCTGCTTGCACTCTTTTCTTTTCTTTTTACTTAATTACAGCACAAAAGCACTACTTACAATACGAATACGTACTCTTCAACACAATGCCTACACCACTTATAATACGATACGTTCAGAAGACTTACAATATACGACACTTACACTACTTACAATACGATTCTTACATTACTTACAATACGGTACTACTACTTTAATACTTTTTTATCTTTTTAAACTAAAGCTACAATTCCACATTACTTACTCACACTTGACAGCTTCACATTATAATTTAACACATTACCTGGTGACTTAAGAACGGCACAGTAAAAGAATTAACACCGTTTGCACTCTTCATCCTCTCTAATTTCGATGGGGAAAAACTTCTGCAGGTCTACTTAAACGGACTGCCTTCCCTTTGGTAATGACCCTTACATTTGCCCCAACCCACCCCCCCCCCCCCCCCTTCCTCCCCCTACCTTGTACCTTGTCGTCTTTTCCTCGGATTGAACTTTCTGTCACAGCCATCTTTCAGCTATTTCTCTTGGTTTCCTTCTTAACATTACAATCACGACTCTCTCTCAAATCTGTCAAATACTCTCTATGCCACCTTTTCCAAAAAGGCTGTAATCTTTCATTTACATGCCTGTACCTCGTTCTACTACTACTTCTTCATCTTCTTGTGCTTCAGACAAGGATGCGAGTCTTCTTCCATAAATCAGGTGCGCAGGTGTCAATACCCCCTCTCCAGGATTGCTGTAATCGTATGTCAATGACCTCGAATTTAATGTCACCTCCACTTCAATAAGAACGGTCAAACGCTCGTCGAATGTCAAGCGGGCATTACCGAGAATCTTCCACAGACACCTTTTAACGCTTCCTATCATCCTTTCAAAAAAAACCCACCCCACCATGGGGACTTTCCAAATTGAAACGATTTTACGTTTCGTCTCTTACATATGGGTGACTATAAAAAGTGTGCGCAATTCTCTCTTCGTGCCCTTAAAGGTCTTCGCATTCTCCGAACCATTAACACTGGGATTCCCCTTCTGGCTATGAACCTCCTAAGACATCGTTTCAAAGTTTCCACGGACAAATCCTCTAGCTACTTATTGTAAATGTATGGCCTTTGTCACGCAACAGGTAAACAAAGCGATATAGACCTTTCTCATATGTCCACTCATACAAATAAATGGGCAAAAATCTGGCAAAAAAAACACGACTTTTTCGCCCGATAAATGTTATTAGTATATAATCAATTGATACTAATAAATGGGGCAAAATCTGGCAAAAAAAAAACAAAACAACTTTTTCGCCCGATAAGTTTATTAGTATATACTAATAAACGGGTACAAATCCCCGCCTCGGTATGGCCAGTACCTTAATTACACATGCGCACAACCATATCACCCGGGTAGTGGCAACATGACATTGCGCATGTGTAAGGTAATGTCCATTTATATACAGTTAAATTGAGAACAGAAATTTTCACAACAAAGGTTATGAGTGAAAAAGTGCTTCAGCCGGGTCTCCTGATGACCGAACAGATGCCTTAACCACTGGTTCACTGAGACAACCACACTAACACAAACACAGACAACACATTTATGGCTTCATAGTGGAAAGCTCTTGGGAGACATTAACACAAATTCTGCAATTAGGATCGCGTCACTTTACCCAGTCGTTCAGCGATTCACAGTCCACTCCCCAAGGAAATTAAATTACAAGAGCTTTCTATTATGAAGCCATAAATGTGTTGTTTGTGTTTGTGTAAGTGTGGTTGTCTCAGTGGCCTAGTGGTTGAGGCATCTGTCCGGTCATCAGGAGACCCGGGTTCAACTCCCGGCTGAGGCACTTTTTCACTCATAATCCGTTTGTTGTGAAAATTTCTGTTCTCAATTTAACTGTCTATGCATATAATTCAGAAATCGCTGCGAATCGCCTTCCTAACGAGAATAGGTTGGTGATCCAAAGATTATGAGGCAATTAGTTGTCCATATCTCCCTTCCCACACTAATTTGTATAATATATATATACAGCAGTTTGCAAAAATTTTGAACCCCCAAAATATATTATTATATCCAGATATATAGCATTGTAAGAGAGCAGGGATATAATGATATATTTTGGGAGGGTTCAAAATTTTTGCAAACTGCTGTATATATAGAAAGAAAGAAAGAAGTCAAAGAATATGGACTAGTTCAAACTCATATATTTGCAACTCCGAGTTTCACGCTTCTCTCGAAGCAATCATCAGGCAACCGCCCAAAAAACAACGGATACTTTCAAGATATACAAATTTGAAAATTAGGAACAATACCCTCCAGCGTGACGTGTCAAGATACAATTGGTGATCAGCTTAAACAAATACAGTTTTCAATAGAAATTTTTTAGAATAGGGAGCTTACGAATCGACGACTTCTTTCAAGACGACGACTTTCAGTGACGTCATGAACTAGGTCGCGGTCGCCAGCATTTGCGCGCCAAATTTAGCTTACGATGCGAGGACGGCGACGTTTCGACATCCCGCCAAATTTAAAAGCTGCTGACCTTTTTCGCAGAAGTTTAGTTTTCACCACGGAAAGCAGGGAAAATCAAATCTCATTTATGGTAAAATGCCAAACTTCCGAGAGACGAGAGCATGTATTGCATATGCCTACCGAAAGGGATTCATCAATGATAGAGAGTTTGCTTTGCTGTATGATGCTCACACCTCTAAAAATCCGGATTTTCCATATTGGAAGTATGAACGATTTGACCTCGATGAGCTGACAAATGATGAATGTAAAGCCGAATTCCGGTTCTTCAGGAATGACATATACAAACTTGCTGATATTCTTCAATTACCGGATGAGATGATTACTTATAATGGCCTAGTAGTTGAATCGATTCCTGCTTTGTGTATGTATCTCAAGCGCTTTGCGTATCCTTGCCGATACAATGATATGATTCCCCACTTTGCTAGACCTGTACCGGAGCTTTGCATCATAACAAATCACATGAATGACTGGATCTACAATCGATGGCATCATCTGCTTACGAGATATAATCATGTGCTACTTTCCCCAGCAAACCTAGTGTTGTATGCGGATGCGATTCACCGATCAGGTGCAGCTTTAGAGAACTGCTGGGGTTTTATAGATGGAACGGTTCGGCCAGTGTGTAGGCCTGGAGTAAATCAGAGGGCTATCTACAATGGACATAAACGAGTACATTCTATAAAATTCCAGTCAGTAGCATTGCCCAATGGACTGATTGGTAATTTGTATGGGCCAGTGGAGGGGAAACGCCATGATAGTGGAATGCTAGCATCTTCTGGTCTTCTTCAAGACCTCCAAAGATTCTCCAATTCACCCATTACTCGTTTACCTATGTGTTTATACGGTGACCCAGCCTACCCTCTCCGTGCACACCTACAAGGACCTTATAGGGGCGCAGCGCTAACACAAGATCAAGAAGATTACAACAGATCCATGAGCTCTGCTCGTGTTTCTGTCGAATGGATCTTTGGGGATATTGTTAATTGTTTCAAATTTTTGGATTTTAAAAAGAACCTTAAAATTGGCTTAAGTGCGGTGGGTAAAATGTACATAACATGTGCGTTATTGCAAAATGCTCGTACTATTTTGTATCAATCTATTACCTCAGAGTACTTTGGCATCAATCCACCAGCTTTAGATGAATATTTCATTTAATGATAAATTGTCATTTAAAACAGAGTTTGCTTTGCAAATATCATAGAGCATAGAGGAAAACTTGAGTTTTGTATAACACAACTTTTTTTTTTTGGGGGGGGTGGGGGGTAGTGGGCAGGGGGAAGGGGCAAAACATTTCACCATTCCAAACTCAAAGTAAAATAGCTTTAACAGTTTTTTTAGCATTGATTGAACAACAAGTCAACAAACAATTGATTGAACAGTGAATGATTGAAGGACTCGAGTAGAAACGTCCTAAAAACATTTAAAGGAAAACATACAATATTTTTTCATTAAATTACATAAAACAGCCAATATATCTTGACCATAAACTAAGGGTTTTTTTACCTCAAAAGCACAAGAAGGCCCGGTATAGGATGTTTTGCCTTTTAAAAGTATTGCTACTAGTACACACAGTTGGATTGAAGGTTGACTATCCATTCAAAACTCTGGGGAAAATCTAGGAAGCCAATCAAGTACACAACGGAACTCGAAGTAAACTGATAGTCTATTTTCATGGAAGAACGCAAATAAGTTTAGATCAAGATAGTCATCAACATGAAGTTACTGCTGTTTTTTCAAAAGTTCAAATAATGCCTGATTTTGCGTTTGCTGCTGTTGCATAAACATTTGACACATCATCTGAAACTGTTGTTGTTGATTCTTCATTTGTTCTTGAAACTGCCTGGTCATTTCATGCTGCTGCTGAAACATCAGGTTTTGCTGAGTTGTTGCACTTTCTTCTTGTTTCTTCCTGAATTCCAGTTCTTCTTTCTTGAGCTCGCATTCTTTTTCTGATGCCTCTCTTAAAAATTCTATTGTTTCGTTGGAACCTTGTTTTCTTTTCTTTCTTGGTGGATCATCGCCTGCTCTTTTCTTCGTTTCCGCAAGACGTTCCATGGCCTTATCCCGCATATCTTCAGCTGAAGCCTTTTCTTTCGCTGCTTTATCACGACCTTCTGCAGAGGTTGTCTCAGATTGTTTTTCTTGCTCCTCTCTTCGTTCTAAATAATCTTCCATAAACTCATCAACTTCTGATTTTTCTGGAGAAATCCCAGAGGCTTTTTTTTCAAATCTATCCTTCTTTTTGAAATCTCTTTCTAAAATCTTCAGTCTGTCTCGTATGGACTTTTGAGACACATTAAAGTATGGTTTCTGTAATTGATTCAAACTTTCAGCTATTCGATCGAGGCAATGGCCCCTTTCACGGCTCCCAGGTTTAAACTTCCACAGCTCGAATAACATGACCTCCTTCCCTAACATGACATCGTGGTCGGAAGTCCATTTCATTTGTGAAGTCCTATATAAAATAAATAAGGACATAAGCAAAAACTTTGTTAAAATCAAAATATTTAAATCGAATTTAAAACAAATTAAGCTTCTACATCGAAAAACTTGACATTTTCCAGCCGGTTTGTTGACATCAGAATTTCACAGACACTGCAGATTATCTACATGCATGGTCTTGTTGAAAAGACTAAAGCAATGGCTGTTGCAATAATACGCTACAGCTACATACATACATATATACTTTATTTGAAAAGGTCAAATAAATGGCAGCACAAGGCTGATGTTGATCTTTATCAAGTAAAGTGAAGATGCTCGCTCCGCCGGATCCTTTACTTGCGACTTCGCCGAGTTTGATCTTACAAATCAGAAAAGTTTTGAATGAAAAAGTTTAAATTTCCAGTAAAGATACAAAATTTATTTTAGGCTAACAAATGAGCTTCAAAATAATGAAATATTCTGATAACCTTTGAGCACACGCGGCCGGCTCTTCTGACATCTCGCTGTGGAAGAAATGCAAAATAAAAATAAATAATGACCAGAACTAGACTAAACAATCAGTTAAAAACTGTCTTAGATAAACTCTTACACTATGTTTTAAACTTATTTTTCGGTAAAGATAAAAAAGCGACAAAGGAATAATCACAACAAACCTCATGATCCGAGTCGCGCCAAGACGACTTCTAATGGCATGTTATGCAGTCGTCGCCGTTCTGAAGACGACGCTTGATGTGACGAAACATCCGGTGGCGCATGCGTATAAAGTATTTTTAACTGCTGGCGTCGTCGTCGTGAAAGAAGTCGTCGATTCGTAAGCTCCCTAATGTCTACATGACGACGTCAGTTCATTTCTATTGTTGAGAGTCGACATTTCCGGCCTACAAATTATAAAGTACTTCTCCCATAAACACAAATTACATTTTTTGTTAATGTTTGAATACGATCTTGCCTGTTTCACAATTCGCCACTTAATTTCATAATTTTCATAATGTTTCATTTATTTAAGGCAGAAGCACACAAAAAAAGCAGAAAAAAAATAGAATTATAAATGACGTTCCTTTACAAGATCATATAACTTCACATTATGTTAATCTGTAGGTTTATTGACATTTCGTGATATTGTCGAAATGTACACACATGTTTATTCCTATATGATCACCTTTGTGATAATAAGCCTTGTAATTTTTCAATATCTCTTGTATCTGAGCAACATAATTATTTTATACGAAGTGCATCTACTCAACAATTATTTCTTCCCCACTGACTTTAGAATAAATAAAATACAATATGTGTGGACTTTTGACCCGCTTTCACAAAAATTAATCTTTTGGGTACTTTTATCGCCTGACACCAACCAACATTTTCACTTACAATTTTTTTTTTTAAGCAGAAAAAGCATTCTGTTGCTAAAAATAATGACTGGTTAACATTAGTTGAAGTAAAAGAGATTCAATTAAACCAAAACATCCAACATTTTGGCATTCTTGAATCTTAAGAAAAAATGTTTTGGCCTGAAGAGTCATATTGTGTAGCTTGCTTTGTAACGAACATTTTATGTTTTGTGAAAATACAGTATCTTTTTACCTTATTCGCTCTCTTCGACTTTAACTTACACGAATCTGTTATTACTTTAGCAAGAGTGCTTTCCCGGCTCAGAAAAACACAATTTGTGAGTAAAATATGTCAAAATTCAACATGCCACCAGCCCTTCAATGAGCGTGTGAAGAAGCTCTCTCACCAGGTGCGTTATACACCTGCGAGCAAGCTCTCTGGCTCGGGTTCGGGGTTTCGGGTTTGGGGTTTGGCAGGCTGCAGTACTGTTTGTACATTTTTTAAACAATTCTAACATGGATTTGTCTGCACAGCTTTTATGATAGAAATAACATCGGTAGCAAGAGCCCCAAAGGAAAAGCATCTGTGATAGAAGTGACATGGGTAGCAAGGGCCCCAAAGGAAATAATGATTATTTAATTGACTAACAGACAGTGGTGTCAATGTTGATATTTCCAAAGGTATTTATATAAATCTAAATCTAAATCTAAATCGAATACTGTATTAAACTCCCATATGGGATATGTAAATACAGGATAGTAATGACATCGAATATTTATGCCATATTTGATAAATGATAAAAACTTTATTGAACGTAAACAAATACACTTAGCTATGAGTCAGCTAGTTTTCTGGTATTGCCACAACAAAATCACATTTAGTGACTCAAATTGTGTGTAATGTATGTATAGTCGCCAATTTGAATAGCTATGTACCGCACAACTCGATTAGAGCGGGATTCTTCGCCTTATGTTGTGTCCGTCGGATTTCCTTTCGCCCGCTTTCTTCAGGATTTCTGCCTCTCTTTACTCGTCCCTGTATTCTTTTCGCGGATTGGTGTAGTCGCCTTATTTCTAGTTCCACACAGGTTGATAAACACGGGCCAACATTTGAAATTCAACCGGAAGTAAAACCGTATGCGCCGAAGGGAACCATTTTTACCTTGTTGCGCATTCATTTTTAAACGGCCAATCAAAAAATTCGAATTTTTGTCTGTTGCCAGAGCTACACGAGACGCAATTAAAAATGAAAAAAAAAAAACAAAAAACGTGGAGCTCTGGAGACGAGAATGAGGGGATGGTGTGGTATGCTTCCTTGAAGTTATAGTTTGTGTATGGTTTTTATGTGGCACACGCGCGGTCCTGAAATACGGATCCACCTCTCCACACGCATGGTCCCCAGCCAACAGCTACCACATGGCCTATGTGAAGCTGGCGCTTAAATAGATGTGTAAGCCGTAATGACCATACCGAGGAGATGGTGAAGTGTGCTTCCTTGCACTTAGGCCCCGTCCACACGAAGACGATTGTAAACGCAAACGCTAGTAAACGCATATTTTTATCTCCGTCCACACGAAAACGATCATCGTTTACGTAGCGTTTTCACCCGTCCACACGAAAACGCTCGTAAACGCATAAAACGATGTCATACACCGAACGCGATGCGCTATCGATTTGAGCCTGCAAGTAAACAAATAAACAAATATTTTTGGGTTGGGAATTTGAGAAATTCACTTAAAATCTAATAAAATGTAAAGATGATAACATGAATCTTCTCTCTTTGCTCTCACGTCTGCATCTAAGTCGTTTTAGTCGAGTAAAAGTGCTTGTAGTTGTGGATAACAATCTTGAGAGGTTTAGTCTTCTTCTTTTGTAGTTTTCCTGTATATCGATTATTGCAAAATTCAATTGAATGCTCGAAATTATGCTTGAAATAAGCGCAAGCATGACACAGCTCAACACTCGTGTGTACGCCATCTTGGAAACGCACTCGATAAAAGAGACTGGCGCTGACATCTGACTTCAGCGTTTTCACAGCGTTTACGAAAATATACGTTTACGGCCGTCCACACGAAGACGCATAAACGGCGTTTTCAAATTTATCCACTTTGGAGAGCGTTTTCGAATTTATGTGTTTACGATGAGCGTTTTCATCGTCTTCGTGTGGACGGAAGGCCTAAATGCATAAAAAATTTGCGTTTACTAGCGTTTGCGTTTACAATCGTCTTCGTGTGGACGCCTGGACGGGGCCTTATAGTTTGTCAAACTAAAACATGCCGCGTGTATAAATTTGCATGCACTAATGTGATACGCAAAAAAAGAAAACTCAGAGGAGCCCAGAGGGCAAACCTTGACCCATCGGCTACGCCAGTTAACATGCTCAAATTAAATAGAAAAAAACTAGAACATTAAGGTATTTAGAAGTGTAAAAAATCTAAAAAACGTGGTTAACAGTCCACTTTTAAAAAGTAAGATTTTAGAGATTTGCTTTTAATTATTTGACACACATTTCATGTCGTTGCCAAGTAATACAGTATTGAAATTGTACGACTGAAGACCACTATTGTTTCGCATGTCCGGCACTTTATCGGTTCTTTGTCAAATTAAAGCTTGCACATTCTATTTGTGTTGTTCATACTTCAAGTTACGATGAAAAGCTGTGTCAGTCTACCGGCGGCGCAGTACTACAAGCGCCTGGGCTGCGCTTTCTTTCAGAAAGTACCCACAAATTGTTTTTTTTTTTTTTTGTTTTGTTTACGGTCCGCAAACTATATCTCATTGATGTGGCTAAGAATCATTTTGGCATTATTTGAACGTTTGTGATTTTCGGCCACACGCTTATAGAACGACGTATGCATGTTGGGCTTAACTTCAAACTCGCTCCACGCACGGACCGTATGCCGCCAACTTTATGGTAATCAAGGTTAACTATTCCTACAAGACGGTCCGCATCAGTGGGACAGAATTGGACATGGATGTAATTCTTTTGTTGTAAAAGCCCCTTTCCTCCTCTCAGCTATGTTAGATATCTCCAAAATAGTGGTTTAATACGGCTAGATAAAAGTGACTATATTTACTGATCAATGTCTTAGAACGACTGTCAGTTTATTTTTCCGTGCAGTATTGACAGCTGTTTCCCCGAATCCGCTGTAAGGTTTATTAGTTTCAAGAAATATTCATGCAACCGTCGGTCTGAAAATATTGTATGATTTTACGTACATATCGTTTAATATTTGGACACGAACAAGTTCTCCAAGGACGGAATCGGCATTGGCCCTTTTTGTAAAACATGAATTGTTTAATAAAAATACTTACTCCGTATCAGGCAATAAGAATATTACCAGCCATCAGCAATAGCTAGCAATTTCATAAGAAAATGTAAATTCAGTAATGATTTTGAATATTTGTGAATATTGTCAAATGAAATTCTGTGAGTTTAATAAATTAAGCGAGTTGCGTTTCGACTATCCCTTGAGATTTGCTGTCATTCTTTTCAAAGTACGAAAAACACGTAAAAGGTTGTCGAATCTTAGGACTTTCGCTGCTCGTTTTTAATGCCTTCATTTAAGATTTTGCACTTATGACTGCGTCAGTTGTTTTTCACTAAGGGTTGATTTCCACTGTCGCGTAATTTTCACGTGCGTAACTAAAAATAAGAGACGATGTATGAACAGCTTGCGTAAAAGTTTACGCAAGCTGTTCATACATCGTCTCTTATTTTTATTTACGCACGTGAAAATTACGCGACAGTGGAAATCAACCCTAAGATGTACCCACCAAAACCTTTTATTTTTCTGTGGTTCTCTTCGAAGCAATAAACACTAACCTGTAAGCTTGATAACTCAAACAAAATTGCACGTATTCACCGTTTTCTTGCCGTGTCTTCACTGCTCGTTTTTGCCAACCTGAACGTACGTGGTGGTATAGTCTTAGCAATGTTGACAGGAGGCCGGACTCTTGATAATTGATTTAATGAAATAGAAGTTTTCGGCTGATTTATTACAGGCAGGTTGGCAGGCGCGCGCTGTACAGTTGGCACGGCTGAATGAATTATCTTTTCCTGAGGGCAGCAGGTGTTGAAAACGAATCACCTCTTTTAAATTTAGCTTTATCAACAATGGTAATTTCTACTTCAGGGTAATTTCTGTACCTGCTGTATATATATAACATCAAAGACTTATTTACTTTTCATATCCGCTTAAAACTCTTACAACTTCTACTTGTTATTGTTTAAAAATAGAGATAAATTAAAATACATAATTAATTGTACAATTTATTCACTCCGCATTTCCGACAGCTTTAAAGGGCTGTGTTTTATAAGTATTATTTCATTCTGCGCACGGGAAAAAAAACTTTTTTTCTTTTTTCAAATCTGTTTGAGAACTACTTCGAATATATTATGCGCGTTACTCGAACGTATATTCAGCGATGTAGAATAGTGACGCATTTTAGCTGTTACTTACTTCCCTTCGCATAAGTCAGAAATAAATAAAAATCTTATGAAGTATATAGCTCCTCCGGCTTACTAGATTTTCAAGAAATGGTTTGGATCAATGCTGTAGGTGGAGTTAATTTAGCAAAACCTGCCGGTCTAAACTGATTGCAATAGATAGATAGATAGATAGATAGATAGATAGATAGATAGATAGATAGATAGATAGATAGATAGATAGATAGATAGATAGAGACTTTATTTAATGAGGGTGACAAGTGACAGTAACTATGATTACTGATAAACTTGTTGCCCTCAAGTTAAATGCCCACTACCACCCAAACTGCATTGCGAATTTAACGCAGTCGAAAATTCCCGAAAGAGCCAATCACGAGCGAGCTCGTCATTTGAAAACAAAAACAAACGACCGCAAAGCCGGTGGTGGACCTTTAAATAAACCTTTAAATAAACTACCTTTAAATAAACCTTTAAATAAACTACACTAAAATACATTATTTACACTAAAACATTCCTAATTATTATTTAGTAACATGAAAGTAAGAATAGGTAAAACTAGTCATTAAGCACATAAATATTGACAAGCATACTACGAAAAAGTATGAATAAGTTAAAAGACACATCAGCTTATGTCGAATAATCCCTTTGTTTTCTGAGAATTAAAAATTACATTCCATAATTTAGCCTTAAAAGATTTAACTGATGTCTCCATTTTTAAAGATCGGGGCAGACTGTTCCAATCTTTTACAGTTCTTACAGTGAAGGTGCGTCCACCTTCCGAGATGTTTCTGTAAAGGGAGCACAGTCAATTTAAATTACAGTTTCTAGAAGTGTTCCTCGAATGGACGTCAGAGTTTTCCTTAAAGATGTATTTATGTACAGTAGTCAGGTAAAGTTCCGTTTATCCTCTTGTAGGCCAGTGCACATCTAGCGAACAAGAACCCTTTCACCCCCAGAGTCAATTATGAAGACATGTAATGCAGTTGTAACATTTGGGAAATCCTATGGTGTGAACATTCATATCAACCTCTTCTCAGTGCAGTTCTTTTGCAAGGTACCAATCAGTATTTTTTAACATTTAATTTTTACAAAATGAAGTTTAGGAGTGTTTCTTGAATTTTGATTTTTGGCAGTCTTGGAGTTAAGGATTTCAACGTGTTCGCAGTAAATCGCGACACCCACGAATTTTCTGGCCGCCTTCAGAGTAACGATATTGATTTTGGTACATTTGACTGCATCACGCTACTGCACGATTTTCTTGTTTTCTTCAAACAGAAACAAACTACGTCATGTTTCTATTCTTACTAATGACTATTTATGAGCAACAAATGAGCAAAATTGATTATTTATGATCTGCCGTTAACTCCAAATTTTGCTCGATTTTTAGAGAAAGTCGCTCTTAAATGTTAGCGTGGCGCGGTAAACTAAGAAACTGTAAATGCATCGCGCAAAGATAAGAAACTTATATTAATGAGCTTAGATTTTTAGCATTTCCAAACAGTCAACAATAAAAATTGATGTTTGATAGTGTAGACGTTTGCTTTTCTCAGGCGGGGCTTCGGAAATTGCAAGCCACTAAAACGTCTGTTAATAAGTGATTTTGCGGAACATTTTATCGCCGAGTAAGAAAATGTTCAGCTAAACTGTCGCTGACGTGTTGTCCGGGGGACCAACCAAAACGCTAGAAATCTAATAACCGAAATCCACTTTTTAATACAATACATTAAACTACGTATATATTTTTTAAAAAAAATGGAATTTCCTCCATTTCAGGGTAAGCTTATTGGCTGCAACTGTTATATATTACAATAAGCCGTTTAGTAAGCTGAGCTTTGGGTTCTGCCTGTAACCGAATGGGTCAAAATTAGCAATGAAACAACATGTAGACGAAGGTTCTGATCCACCAGATGTAGAAAGATCTCGATTAGTAGCAGGGCATCTCAGCCATCAGGGGCTAAATTTCTCAAAAGTCTCAGTCAGTTGCAGTTTAACCTGCGTGGCAGGCGTTCGAAGAGGAAGGGAAAGGAGGATAATTCAGGCGCGCGAGAACGCGAAGAGCGCGCGAGGAAAGCCTAAATTCTCACACATGTCCAATATACACGAACGGGTACGATTCGTCAAAGTAAGCTCACCATCCGTACCATCCGTACAAACAGTAAAAGCAGTAGCGATTTGTCAAAGTGGGCTCACCATCCGTACCATCCGTACAAACAGTTAAAGCAGTAGCGATTTGTCAAAGTAAGCTCACCATCCGTACCATCCGTACAAACAGTAAAAGCAGTAGCGATTTGTCAAAGTAAGCTCACCATCCGTGGCTCATTAACATAATTTGAGGGACGCCAGGCACAACCAACGTTTTGTGGATTCGTACGATTGGTACGAATGGAGAAAGCGGCAGACGATCCGTTCACGATCCGTAAATTGCATCTCATTAGGGAGACTTAGAGTATTTTAACGGACACTAACCACACTGCAAACACGCGAGCAGATAACCTGAACACGGGGCGGGAACAAGGAACTAAACGTAAATGTATACCTCGTTCTTTAAGCGTGAGCCGGGAACTAACATGTCCGTCAATACACCGAATTTTATCCGGTACAGCTTATAACTAAACACGCGGGCCGAAACAGGCAACGTGAAAATAAACACGGAGAGGAAGCAAGGAACTAAACACGAATGTATACCTCGTTCTTTTGGCGTGCGCCGGAAATTATAAAATCCAAGTCTTGTTTTGTTTACATAAAATCGCTTTTCAATCTACAACACAATGTTCTTTCGAAAAATTGTATTCAAATCTCCATAAGTTTACCTCGTTCTTTTAGCGTGAGCCGAGAATTACAATGTAACATGCCCGCTGGAATTACGATCGTTTCGCCCGATGGTTGATTCGCCTGGAGTCGATTCGCCCGGACCGAGAGTAGATTCGCCCGAACTTTCACGCGTCGCTACCGGTGACTCGCTCGAAATGCAAAATGCGCTCATCTGTGACCTAGTCAAATGCAACGCACGCGCAGTTGACCAACAAATTGTGACTGGATGTTTTAGCGACACGGGAAACGTGCTGATTTCTACGGAACCACCCGTTAGAATTTCACGAAATTTGGCACAATAATAATTCCGAATATGCCGAACTCACCTGCCATCAAAATTTAAAATTTGCCATGGCAACACCCTAAAAGCTCGACAAAAATATCAATGTTTTACCCCTCGAAGACACTCACACCGAAACGTGAAAATATTCTAAGTCCCCATAATGAGATGCATTTTACGGATCGTCAACGGATCGTCTACGACATTCACCATTCGTACCAATCGTACCAATGGTCAAACTGTTATACCCCTCTGAGTCACTCACACTGAAAATATTCTAAGTTCCCATAATGAGATGCATTTAACCGATCGTCAACGGATCGTCTATCGCATTCACCATTCGTACCAATCGTACCAATGGTCAAACTGTTATACCCCTCTGAGTCACTCACACTGAAACGTGAAAATATTCTAAGTCCCCATAATGAGATGCATTTTACGGATCGTCAACGGATCGTCTATCGCATTCACCATTCGTACCAATCGTACCAATGGTCAAACTGTTTTACCCCTCTGAGTCACTCACACTGAAACGTGAAAATATTCTAAGTCCCCATAATGAGATGCATTTTACGGATCGTCAACGGATTGTCTACGGCATTCACCATTCGCACCAATCGTACCAATAGTCAAACTGTTATACCCCTCTGAGTCACTCACACTGAAAATATTCTAAGTCCCCATAATGAGATGCATTTTACGGATCGTCAACGGATCGTCTACGACATTCACCATTCGTACCAATCGTACCAATGGTCAAACTGTTATACCCCTCTGAGTCACTCACACTGAAAATATTCTAAGTTCCCATAATGAGATGCATTTAACGGATCGTCAACGGATCGTCTATCGCATTCACCATTCGTACCAATCGTACCAATGGTCAAACTGTTTTACCCCTCTGAGTCACTCACACTGAAAAGTGAAAATATTCTAAGTCCCCATAATGAGATGCATTTTACGGATCGTCAACGGATCGTCTATCGCATTCACCATTCGTACCAATCGTACCAATGGTCAAACTGTTTTACCCCTCTGAGTCACTCACACTGAAACGTGAAAATATTCTAAGTCCCCATAATGAGATGCATTTTACGGATCGTCAACGGATCGTCTACGGCATTCACCATTCGTACCAATCGTACGGATCATAATGCAGCATTGACAAATCGTACCCGTTTGTGTGTATTGGACAACACTCCTTTTATGTCTAATAATTCATGAAAATGACATGTGGATTGACTGATGATTTTTTTTTTGTCAATTTCATGTGAATAGCAATATTCGTATTCTTGTTATTGATCTGGAACTATTGTAGCTTGTCATGGAGGCTATAATGCGGGGAATATCTTTAAAATATTTTCATGTGAAAAGATTGTCCCGCATGAGCCTCGACTGCAAGCTAGTTCCAGATCAATACCGAGAATACAACTATTTTCTCTTTTTCACAACATATGTATCAGTGTGGGTCTCGATTAATGATTTTACCGGCTTTCCACAGTGGATAATGGCCGGTCTCGTGGGCGTGCTCTGAAACGGCTGAAGTCTGGGTACGAGCGAGTCGTATATCTTTGCCGTGTTCCTTAATTATCTCGTGCATGGACCTCCCTGTTTCCCTGTGTGTTTCCCGGTCGGGTCAACAAGGTTCTTTGGTCGAAAGCGATATGTACTTGGTGTATCCCTTATTATTTTGTTTTTAAACACTTAGTTTTTATTTCAGTAGAAAAAGAAGATTAAACTGGCAGCAGAATGGGGAATCGAACCCGGGCCGTATGATCTACTCCATACATACTATCCATTACACTACCGAGGACTAGCTGCCGCAAACTGTAATTTTTAAGGGATATTAAACAACTATTCACCGAAGTGGAGGTGGGTAGTGGTGGATATTTACCGAGCCGCGAAGATTGCACTTTTCGCGCGCAAATTGCTGGGAGGTGAATAGCACTTGCTATTCCGAGTTTCAGTAGCCAATCAGAGCGCGCCAACAATGCTATCCACTGTTTCAGTATATACTGAAAGATAATATGCTGCTAGCCCAGACCATATATGAGAACTAACCCTTTCGATACACTGGAAATACTAAAATCAGTGCTTCAACCCTAGATACTGTAATCCGACCCTAAATTACACTGCAATATATCTAAATACATTACAATAAGGGATACATGAAGTACCATACATTATGATCAGGGATACACCAAGTCTGGAGAGTGACCGCTGACCGCACGACTCTAGACCCCAGAGTCTTTACGTACTTCCAGTACAATGGATCAATTTACGAACAACGAGAAGTGCAGTCATGGGGAGCCCAAAACTTTCAAAACAGACCATTCGATAAATAGTGTCAGCATTCGT